>CAHIKZ030005435.1:5165000-5167500 GCA_903632075.3 Acanthosepion pharaonis | reverse complement strand
TATCTATCTATCTATCTATCTATCTATCTATCTATCTATCTATCTATCTGTTGCAATGTTTTGTTAGAAAATTACATTAACCTTCCTTGCATGCTCAGTGAGTTATATGTCCCATGCTTGACTAAATCAAACACAATATCGCTCTGTCTGTCAAATTATCAAATGTCGGTATGTACGTAACACGAGTGTTAGTGCTATATTTATTATATCAAATTTTCGCTGATAACAAGTAACTGAGATTTCTCTTTGAGTAGCAACCTGCAACTTGTAAGAAGCTAATTCCATAATACTTTATTGTATCTAACTAACATGGAATGTACTGGAGCAGTTGGTAACACCACTTATCAGTGCACAAATTCCCTTAAATAAGGTTTTTGAATTTTGTCCATGGACACCTCACTGGTAGAGATGCACTGTTGAGGTGGCTTAGCGTCTCTGTTGTAGAATGTTCACTTTTCTCATCGAATATCTCCATATTAAAAAAAATATATAATATACAACACCTTTCTCCTTTCAAGATGAAACAACAAATAAGTCTTATTCTTGGCATAATAAATGCCTGTGTCATAGATTGTTTCACGTTATATCAGATTGTATTAAGTAGATCAATGATTTTTTTTTGCAATGGAATCGGTATTTATCATCAGATATTGGTAAATTCTTTAGGATATGAGTATATGAACAGTAGGAGTGATTTTCAACTTACGACATCTATGCTTATTTAAAATGTTGAGAATAAACTATTGGTCGGGGTGTCCGATTTTCTCAAGCGTACAAAAAACTATTAAAGAGATTTTGAAATAGATAAATCTAAAAGAGAATGGCCACAAAAATATGTATTAGTTAAATACAACGTCCTACGTACAGGAATAAGTTATTTTTTTCATTTTACATGAAATGTCGAACTCCTGGGTATTCTATAACATTCAACAATATTTCCTACATAGATTTTGTTTCCTTACTAATGTTTTTGCTCACCAGAAATCGTTTTTTGGTTGAAAAATTATCTTAGGCATACACACACACATACATATGTACACACATTATATATATATATATATATATATATATATATATATATATATATATATATATATATATATATATGTATAATATATATTATATTATACACTGTATATTTCATAAAATACACACACACACACACACACACACACACATATATATATATATATATATATATATATATATTTCATTAAATAATATAGGAATATTCTGTCTATTTATTTTTTTACTGTTATTTTTTTTTCTAATTGACTAATTATCTTCTTGATGTTTATATTCATCAAGGAAATTCATCAATTTTGCTTAACATCAAGAAGATAATTGGAGAACTAGAAAGGATTATTATAAAATAAATTGACATATCTATATTATACAATGAAACATGCTTGAATGAAGACATACTATATATATATATATATATATATATATATATATATATATATATATATTACTCCTTTCCCAACCCTTGGCCAAAATATTTTTAATTAAAAGGAAACTCTTAAATAAAAACCTTCTATTATTTCAAATAAATAAATAATTTATCAAAATTAAATTCGTTTTTAAATATATAATAATTGCAAAAGGGGGCACCTCGAGACGGTGTAATGGTTAGCAAGCTTGTCTCACTAGAACAATTACGACTGACTAGTGAGTTCGATCTTTACTGGGTGCCTTCTGCCACATCAAAGCTACGCTTGGAAAATCACTATACTAATTGCAAAATGAATAAATAAATACATACAAATTGATGAGAAAGTAAAATAAATTCAACGACAAACACGACATTTACTGTCTTTCGCTTGTTAGACATTACATCACTTAGAATGCGCGCGCGCGCACACACATACACACGTGTGCATGTGTGTGTGTGTTTGTGTGTGTGTTTGTGTGTGTATGTGTGGTAATGGTACAAATCTTCAGTTAGATTTACCCTGGAGATGATAGTTTCGCATGATGTGCAATAGTTATTTATACAGAGTCCGAAAGAAAAAAAAAATTCGTTAACGAATATTTTTTTCTTGGTTGTCTTGCACCGCTCGGAAAACATCTTGTCCGAAATATTACAGTCTTTCTTTGCACTTATCTTGACAACATCAAATTACATACAACTTTAGAATAAAATATTACCCCACCTTCCACCTGTTGTCTTCTCAATCATGTTAGTTGACATTTTCCCTTGAAGGACCTAGCTACTAGACCAGGCATCAGTTTCAGCATCTGTAGGGCTGCGTTAATTAGTAAAATTTAAACAGGAGAAATCTGTTTTTCATGTAGATCTACGCTTAATTTACACGTTTACATTGTGATATTTTAAAATGATATTTTGATTGTTTTCATTTCTTTGGTTAATGTTACTTTTTTTTTAATATTGCGTAACGTTTCCTTTTGTTTACACTTGCAACATCAGCATATTTAATTTAATTTTTCGTTTCTTTTTGACCTCTGTTCAAATTTTGCAATTTCCCAGAATATGGCC
>CAHIKZ030005435.1:5137500-5150000 GCA_903632075.3 Acanthosepion pharaonis | reverse complement strand
CTATATTATGGACGTAATTACGCAATTCAAAGGTCCTCCCACAGACAAAAATACCGAACGAGTATTGTAGCGTATGTGGTTAGCGGTTGAGGCAAGTATCGAGGATGAATACTCGCTGAAAAATGGCGTACCCCACGCCCAAGAAGCACAGAGAAATTACGATCAGTTAGATGGAGACTGAACACTTCTGGCCACTACAGAATTTTATTAGATTTCCCAAATAAACCTATTTCGCTTCCCCGACGAAGATAGAGATAGAGAAGTGTTTTCAATTGTAAAAGGTATTCTGAGTTGCGAATTTTGTCTTCGTATTTCTTCTACAAGTAAACCATTATCAACGGTTTTTTGACAGACCTGAGGCCATATTTGTTGTGAAACATGCTGTGGACGACGTGTAACCTGTCACAGCTGATCACACAATGCGTTGATTTTAGCGATCGTTTATATTACGTAGTCATTTACAACTTTGTTTACGTGTGTAGGGATGTTCATTAGAACATGGCTGCACACATCGAAGCACCACTGAATTTTCACGTCCGACATATTCAGCAATTCTCTGAAAGGATCATCCAGGCAATCGAACACCCACAATCCGTTCCCTCTAGGGTAGCTGCGATTAAACAAAAGGAACAAGCGTGCGTCTCCGTTTACTGACATCTGCATATACCGTAATCTTTTAACACGCTGAATCTTAATCTCAACATGCATCCCGGTCTAAAACTTAGACATACACCGTGAACTAACATGAGGCTTACAATGACACGACATGACTGAAATCATTGAAAATTTGATCAGAATATTTACAACAGTACCCACCTCCTGTGCTACTATGTCAAAATAATTAAGCAAGGAAATAAAGCCATTAAGACGCATTTGTTATGTGTGAAAGAATATTTGAAAAAGAAACGCATTGTTAAGGTGTAAGAACAATAAATGAACAGGAATTAAGAATACAAATATGACGATTATCATAGCATTTACGTATTTGAATATCAAAAAGTAACGGAAAGCAATAGGCCGGCTGACTGTTTCACGCGCGAGAAGTTCGGGAGACGGAATTCATAGCGCAGGAGTTTACATGGCCAGATCTATTCGCAAGTTCTATGTTAAGATTTTCTTCTCACCCACCCAACACCCGAATAGATCTAGCCATATGAACGTCTGTGCTAAGAGTTCCGTCTCTCGAACTTCTCGAAACTCTTGTCCGGCTTCTTACTTCCCAGTCAATATTGATATTTAAAATTTATATGCAATGTCAATCGTTATCATCTGTCTTCTTAATTTCTGTTCTTTTCTTTTTCTTTTTCCTTAAAAGTATTTCTTCCTTTTTTCTTCTAATACTCTCTAACATTCTGTAACCGCTTGCGTCTTTAATATTGGATTTACTGCATTGCTTAAGATGAAATGAAAAAAATAATGCAGCTGTAAAATAATGAAACCTAGCTGCCAGTCTAGCACTGCGCATAAATTCGTACAGACAAGGGTCTAAAGAGGAAAACTCATCAGAATAATTACCATGAAAATATTTATAGAAAAGATACAGCGAATATTTATAGAAAAGCATGGCGGTAGGAAACGGACGGAAGCTGAATTTCCAGGTTTGAACCGATAACATTAGAGATTCTTCTTAATATTTCATCTTGAATCTTTGAATACATAGCAGAAGCACAAGACAAGATGTAACGGAAATATTCAGCGCATGGGCGAATTGTAAACTTATAAATGTGTAAGATAGATTCTGGCGTTAAAAAAAACACGACACAGTGCACCAACTTTCCTAGCAGCAGAACTAGCAATAGATTCAATATAATCATTCCATTTCATGGCAGCGAAAAAGTTCGGCCAAGAAGGTTCAATGAATCGCTTATTTTCTAAGACAATTTAGAGATAGCAATTTTGTTTTGAAATCTTTAAAATTAACAAGACATTTCTTACCCCGGTTAACAAGATATTGTTAGTTTTTTTTTTGTTTTTTTTTTGTTTTTTTACAATTCAAAGGTTTGAGGCCACCCCAGATAATTTTTAAATTGGTCGCAAAAGTCGTTGTTTTTATATATTTTATATGTTTTTATACATGGTTAAAAAGTAAGACATGATTTTTTATTAAAAGTTTTATGTCAAGAAGAAAAAAGGATATTATGATTAAATTTTGCTCTCGTCAAAATATCCTCCTTTAGCCTTGATTACTGCAGTACAAATGTTTGGCATTCGTTGCAAAAGATTCCCAAAGTATAAGTTTGGTAATTGATTCCATTCTTTTTAAATTATTCTAAGACCTCTCTTGATCACTCTTCTGTCAAGTTCATCCCATATAAATTGGTGGGGGGTGGTTTTAAACTTTTGAAATGTAGTAATATCTATCTTTCTCTCTATATCTATCTATATATCTTTCATGAGAATAAAAGTTTTGTTAGTGTGTACTTATACATGGAGTCTGTAAGCTGGTTCGAATTCAAGAAATTGGAATTGTGATTATTTTTGCAGTCAGGAGCCAATGAAGATAAGCACATTATCACCTCTCCCCATAAAAATTCAGGCAGCCATTTCATTTGTATACTTGTAAAATCTTCACCGAGAACATAATATTCTAGATCTTGCATTAATGCATATCTGTTATGAGGCATGTATGCAAATGTTTATATAAAATATCCTTCGCGTTTAACCCCAAATTATTTTAGTCTTCCTAAAAAATTGTGCAAAATAAGGACATCCAAGCTAAATAATACGCGCGCAAACACACACACGCGCGAGCGCCCGCGCACATACGCACACACACATAAACACACACGCACATACACACACACACACACGCACTCAAATACACACGCGCGCACACACACACAAACACACACGTACATACACACGCACGCACTGTGTGTGTGTGTGTGTGACGACGAGAATGGTCAATACGTACAGGTTGCGATGGTTAAATTGTCGTCTAAATTATGCAAAAACGAAACACACACACGCACAATCACACACACACAAAACACGCTCTCAAACACACATCTATATATAATTATGTTTTGACGAGTGTATATATAGGTCTCTCTCTTTATATATTTATTATATATATATATATATATATATATATATATATATATATATATGTGTGTGCGTGTGTGTGTATGTAACGTCGAGAATGGTCAGTACGTACAGGTTGCATGGTTAAATTGTCGTCTAAATGATGCAATAACGAAACAAAACTGAGATTCCATTTAACAGATATATTTACAAAAAAGACATAAAAAATATTTTGAAATACTAAAGAGTAAATTTATTCAATAAAATTCCCATTGCCGTCAACCACGGCCTCCAGACGACTTCGGAATCTCCTTCGACTATTCTGGACGGTCTCCTTTTTTAAGTTGGTGAATGATGTCATGATCTTTGCCTTCAGTTAATCGTTAGTGTTACAGGGAATTTTGTTGTTCTCTCGCTCAACTACGTCCAAGGCATAATAATGAAGGGAGGGTGCAATCTGGAGAGTTAGGTGGACAGATGTTATAGGTGATGTGGTCCCGGAAATTGTCTGAGAGCCATGACTGTGTTTTCCTGCTTGTGTGGCGCGGTGCAGAATCTTGTTGCTAGACATAAGTTCTTCCAGTAGCCTCTCTCTTAACCCAGGACAGCACTACCTCCTCAAGACACTTGATGTAGGCCTCCGTGTTGAGTCTGACGACCTCACCATCAAATTCAGGCTGTCTTTTCTTATGAGAACGATCAGACTATTTTTTCCGAGTTGCCGTATCTTCGTATTCACCATTAGACCCAGCCAACTTATTTCAAATCCTCTGCACTGTACTCAGATTGACACCGAAACATTCTGAAATGTTCGTATTGGAGCGTCCGGCGCGAATACCAAGCAGTATAGCAGTCCATTTTAAAATTTCTATCGAAGTAAATTGCCTCATGATGCTCTTTTTCTCACAGACGGTGCCCAACTGACCCTACTGTACTGTGCAGTCGGCAAAACAAAAATGCAAACAACGCACATACTCAAAATTAAAAAAGATATAAAATTGCGACAATTTACCCATCGCAAACTGTACATGGGTAATAAATAATGGCTCGTGATAGTTAATCGGAGAGCCATGTTTGTCATATTCTCCTACGCACAAATACCTTTTGGAAAAGTAAGAAACCACCTCTTCTCCCCCTTCATAAGGGTTAATTTGTAAGACTTGTATCACTAAGTTATTTTTATCTTAAAAACAAAATTCTCACAAACTAAAAATACATTCTGGCATTAAATAATTTGCAAAGTGTTGATAGGCCTTAGAAAATGAATCAGTCTTCTTCTGAGTCCTTATATATATATATATATATATATATATATATATATATATATATATATATATATACAGTGTAACCCGGATATAAAAGACCTGGATATAAGAGAAACCCGGATATAAGAGAGATTTTCTGGTCCCAAATTAGAGCCTGTGTTACCTAAACAAAATAAACCAAGCCTGGATATAAGAGAAACCCAAATATAAGAGACTTCTTCTCCGGTCCCGACAACTCTTATACCCGGTTACAATATATATATATATATATATATATATATATATATATATATATATGGTTTATTAACAGTAGTTTAGATTTTGTACAAGACGGCAATTTTAGGGCACCCAGAGATAAACTTGCCAACCATCCACATGCTATATTATTTTTCTTTTTTTGCGAACAAGATTTTCTTTTTGGGGTTTGAGTGTAAAAATTGTCTAAATACATAGTCGTTCAAAGTGCTTTCGGTTAATCTATTAACCATTTTACCATGTAAATGGTGTTTAGCTGCTAAACAAGAATATTACAATAAATAAATTGAGGAATAATCTTGTTTGTCGTTTCTGAACAAATGTATTTTACCAATGTATTAGAGGGAGTTTTTACCAAATACACCCCCCCCTCTCTCTCTCTCTCTCTCTTACTATGTGCGTGTATTTATTTTTAAATGAATGTTTTTTATCCGACATTAATCCATTGTTACTATGAACATTTCGGTTACAAAACAGAAACTAGCAGACACATATTTGTGGAAGTGCCAAAGTGAAATGTGTTTTCCTTTAATAGGTAACTGAAACCTTGCTCTATCAATAGTGCCTCCGAGAGCGAATTGATAAATGTGTGTTTCAGCATTAGAAGCGGTTTCCGTGACAGGGTAGGCTCAAGGTACTGGCAAATCGGGCAGTAGCTCGGGGCGCCATTAAACCCGATGACGTCATCATACCTCCATGTCAAGTGTTTGGGATCATATTTGCGATCGTCCATGACTCAACACAGATTAAATTCTATGGTTATTCTATCAAATTCAGCTTGCCCGAGGAGCCAGCAACCTAGGGCCGGTCCTGTTCTGTGATGAAAATGTGGACGCAGGTTCGATAGCGGTCGGTGTCACAATTTGTATTTAGTATGACTCATCGATCTAGTTGATCTATTATTGATTTCAGAGTTTAAGAAAAATAGCAACAATTCAAATGTGTCCCAACTAGAAATAACGTTTATCGTATTACGAAATTATTTCGGTTAATAACCCATTTAATTCATATATATAAATTATTTCGTAATACGATAAACGTTATTTCTAGTTGGGACACATATTTGAATTGTTGCTATTTTTCTTAAACTGTGAAATGAATAATAAATTACTTAGATAGGGGAGTCCTACTAAATACAAATTGTAACCCCGACCACAATTGAACTTGTATCCTTATTTCAATCACAGAACAGGGCCGGCCCTTATTTATTTTCCCATACTATTTCCATTTAGCTGACCGATTAAATAGATCAATGTCTGATCCTTACCCCACTCCTCCTCAATATTAAGTATTATAATAAAAATAAAAATAAATTTTAAAACACTCCCTTTCCTCTCTAATAACGACCATGTCTCTCACACTATCCCACACCACCCTCTATGTTACCTTATAAAAGCTTAATACTGCCCTTCAAAAGTGTAAATTTTAAAATTCATTTTTTCACCCTTGAAGTCTGAAGATCCAGAGAAAAATAAGATCTCTGGTGAAATAAATTATAACAATGGAACCTTAGCGTGGTCTGTTTTTTCTTTAAATTAAATTATTCGCTCTGGCTTAAGATTGAGCTCCCCGGTTTTCAACCTCCTTGGGTTTATCCATGCGGATTACCAAGATTTTCGTTACTCATATATATATACACACATACACGCACACACACACACTTATATATATATACAGTTGGATTGATGTGAGTTTGTGACACTGGGTTTCACGCTATTTGCGATAGACTGATTATTTTTTTTAATTTTTGGATTTATATATGGTTGCGTATATCGGTGATTTTATGTTAGCTCTATCACTGATATTGAGCGCATTCCAATAAGTACCGCGCATATTTAATATATGAATAATATATATCAAATGTTGCATATATATATATATATATATATATATATATATATATATATATATATATATATAATATTTTATATACACATATATATATATATATATATATATATATATATATATATATATAGATAGATATGAACAGAAATAAAAGAACAACTTTTAATTAGCAAGTCACATAATAAGGAATATGTTTTTATGGAAGGGGAAAAAACAAAGTAACATTTAGTAAATTTCAATCAATCTGGAAAATAAATATCTTGTTGGCGTTGACATAAGAAATATTTTAAAGACGTTTCTTCATTGATTCATCGTCGGAAAGGTATCTGATCGTCTTGACCCATTGGTTGTTACTTTCCACAATTCTTCTGAAGAAATATATTTTCAGCAGGAGGGCGTGCCTGCAACAATGCTCACGTGTCACCACAGAAAATTTTGATAGAAATATACCAAAGCGATGTTTTCCAAATATGGTACCGCTGGTGATTACGCCGAGGACCTCTGACATCACAGCACTAGATATGTGTTTTATAGATATTAATTATACGGCTTTGAAATGAAAACCTGAAATAGATTCAAATTTAAAGAATTTATTTGAAATGAAGGTCTCGATAAAGCGTTAAATTTTCCATAATATTATTTACAGTTATCATTGAAAATGGCAACTCTTCTGATAAGAAAATATTTCACTTGCTTTAATATAAAACATTTCTCTATATCTCATTTTGCTTTTTATCTATGTTGGGTTTCAAGGCGGCTAATGAGTATATTTCACCTCTTCATCACACTCTGTGGCTTACAGCCTCGTTATGTTGAATCACCGGATCTCGTACGATCACCGAAGTTAAGTAACGTCAAGTCTGGCCAGTCTCAAGTGTGAGAGTTTCGGAATATCAAGTGCTGGTCGATTGGATACCCAGGTGGGGTAATCGATAATGGCTCAGAATTTTAACCGGAGTCCCAAGTCCCAATGTCAGTTGAGTTCGTCATATTTCCATACACACAAATACCCACTGGTAAGGGTATGGATCTACATCTTCGCCCCTTAGGTATAGGTTAATTTGTAAGACTTGTATCACTAAAACATTATTATCGGGAAACAAAATAATTAGAATCCCAAAAAAAATTCTCTAATTAAATAAACCACAAAGTGTTTATAACCATCAATCAATTCATCAATCATATAGTATATATATATATATATATATGTATATATATATATATGTATATATATATTATGTATATATATATATATATATATATGTATATATATATATATATATATATGTATATATATATATATATATATATATATATATGTATATATATATATGTATATATATATATATATATATATATATATATATATGTATATATATATATATATATGTATATATATATATATGTATATATATATATATGTATATATATATGTATATATATATATATATATATATATATATATATATGTATATATATATATATATATATATATATGTATATATATATATGTATATATATATATATATGTATATATATATATATATGTATATATATATATATTGATATATATATATATGACAGGTATATATATATATGTATATAATGAATATATATATGTATCAGGCCACGATATATATATATATAGCATATATAGACATCATCTGTAACTCTTAAATGGAAAAGCATATCGTAAAAGAATCCGCTACCGATCCGCTATATAGATCTTTATGCATATATTACACAATAGGAAAATTCAAACCGGCAGGTTTTCCTACGCCATTACTTCGAGAGGTTACCAAGTTTTCTTAGAGTCTTTTGAGTAACCCTGATTTTAACGTTATTCTACATCTGAAGTGATCTCATGCTAGTTTTGGGATCCAGATAATTTTTACGGCGGCGTAATCTGGAGTAACTCGTTTATTCAAACATAATTCCACAAAGAAGACTCGTATATTGCCGTCGTAACTGAAGATGACTCTTACAATAAAAGAACAATTGCATTCCTTCGAGAAAAGTAAAGTTATCTTCAGGAAACAATGCTTCAGATGGATACTTCCAAAATTATTGTGTCATATTGCATCACATTGCAAGATGTTAAATTTGCACTCGTTCGTCCAAGGGTTTTTCTTCGGGTACAGGTATTCCATCATTGACGTTATAATGCCCTGACCATTCTGTTGCGCATATGTCCCTGATAATTGAATCTGTTTATGCATGCTGAAAGGAAAGCAACCGATCGACGGCAAAATAAAATGGTTAAAAAACGTGTTACGCAGGGCATTATTTCTATATCAGTAGAGAATGATGAACTGTTTCCTCATAGGGAGAAACTCACTGAATACACCGAAATGTGGTTCTACAGAAGGATGATGAGAATTCAATGGACGGTGTTATAAGCAAGAAAATGGAAACAAAAAATGACACTGAAACTCAAGGTCAGAAAGATACAGCTGAAATTTCTTGAACACACATCTACGAAGAAGGACTTCAAAATTTGATGCCCACAACACATATCTAAGGAAAATGGATCGGAAAGGCCGCAGGCAAAACTACGGAGGAACTCCTATGAATGGATAGCAGAAGTGTAGATTAGATTCTTGAAAAAATGGACAAAAGTTTTTAGGGCTGCAAGAGATCGAAAGTTTTAGACAGCCATCCCCTGAATTGACATGGTGGCTAGAACAAGAAGTAGTCTTACTTCTCGTAACTCGTGGCTACTCGTATTGAATCAGATTTACTATATTACTGCTTTAGTGCAATTCTGGAATCCAATTACCGAACTGGCTCTGACACAACAAACTGTGATGAAAATATGTTATAGTGAGAGCACAAAGCGTTGATTGACATTGTCCTACCATCGGTATATTTGCAGAATAGTATCTTCGTGTCATTTTTCACGCTTGTATCAATTGCGAGTTCGTGTGGGCGTTCTTTTGTTATTCCATTTATAACACTCAACAAACTCGTCGAACTGTTTACAATATGGATTAACGCTTCTTCATAATTTCATCATTCTACACGGAATGCAGCTGTAAAGACAAAAACATTTTGGCAGACAACGACAATACACTGGAATGCTTATAACATTTTACATTGAATTATACTGATTACACACACAAAACATATATATATATATATATATATATATATATATATATATATATATATTCGCAGAATGTGTTGTATAGTTACATGTTGATTTGCATACCGATTGATACGTATGAGATCCCTCGTGTTTATTCATATGCGTTGTCGGTAATATTTACGCGCTTATAATACGCCTTAATTGCGAATCTTTCGTATACAGTGTATATTATCATATTACTTAGACTAATTCTGAATAACATCGATTATTATAACAGACTTATTTAGTATAATGACTTAGCTAATAACAAACATTAAGGATGAATTATTCAACAATTCATGAGGTATGTTCTAGTATGTCATTTATTAGACGTTCTCTCAAGGCTAGTTTCAAATATTAGAAATATACTGTGTTCTTTCAGGAAGTGGGCTATCATGATTGCCTCCAATTTTCTGTTCCTTGCAGAGGAAAGCAACATTTATTTCTTTACTGTATGTCGTTGTCCACGATCTGTAAACCATTCAGACAATGTAGAATAAAATTTGCTTGCCTTTGTCCCTCATGCTTCAAAGTAATCTTTTTTTTTCTTGTTGTTTATTTTATTTCCAAAATCTCCGTTTTTCAGTAGGTGACAATGTGGTCGTAACTTATCCACAATATCATATGCGTTGTATCTTTATACAAAGCATGTACGTTCATCTCTCTCCAAACCCATTTTCTTACGTCCATTTTCACAATACATTAGAATTCCATTTCATGTTTTGTGCTCTGCCTTTTGTTGTCTTCTGTGCATCCTGTAATTGTAAAATTGCGCAATCACTTTCTTCTTGATTCGTCCAAGCACTTGTAAATATCTCTTCGCGATTCTAAATAAAACTTTCCTGATAGTTTCATTTCATAAAAACTTCTTCGTTGCTCACATGTTCAGTTCATGATGTTATTGTCTGTAACTCTCGATGATTTTCATCAACTTTAAGGACCTTGTCCAGCATTCACTAACATATCGGTGCATACATAAGATATAGCAGTCAAGCGCTCATTTCTTTTTATCTAATAAATTCCCCAAAGTTTTTAAACATTGTTTAGTTTCAATAAGACATTTTCACTATTCGAATGCTATTTCGCATTTCTGTCTAACATAATTACTCTCAATTAAAAGTTAATCAGTCATTGCCATGCGTGATACACGCTTAAGGCAATCATGTATATGCGATAAATGACTGACGAGGCAGATTTTTACCGCATGATGTTGCCATTGTTTTCTGCTGTAGACCAGTTGTCATCCAAGGCTATAGGATCCGGTCTTACATGCTATTTACCCATAGATGGGGGAGATTCATACCTTTCCCAAGGGTATTAGTACGTAAGTGAATATAATGGGATCCAGTGGAATGCGAACTCAGCTTTAGTCATTTTAAAACTTTTTTTGTTCTATTTTCCCTGGATATCTATGATGGATTTAAATTAGCTAAATATGTCCTAGAGTGAAAAGTTGGAATATGAGTTATCTGTATATTTCTATTAATAAAAATTTATTCTAGAACAATTTACGTATTTAAATAATTATGTAATGTTTTTATTCATTCTAATAATAAAAAATGAATTCAGCAACAGATTAGGATCACCTGTTGAAGTGGTACTCTGTTTTAAGTTTTTTCCAATTAAATTCAAATAAAATTAAACCCAACTTCAGTTTAAATTTTTTTTTATTATCATTACACCTTTATTATCTCAATAATTATGTCACGATTTAATTTTTTTTAAAAGTTCAACATTTATAGTGTTAGAATTATAATAATTAAATAGGTGAAATAACAATTTTTCACAAAGTTTAAAATTCTGTATATTTTTTAAGGAATATAATTACACTGATTATTTTGATTTATTTCACGTTTTCGTTAAATATTTTCAGTTTCTTCAACAAATTTGCTGTAATGTGAAATGTCAGAAAATAATGATAATTATGAACTCTACAAGCTCTTAACGAACATTGGTATTCATAATAATATGAACATCAATACAAATTTTAATATTGTTATGATTAAAATTATTTCATGGATTGTTCTAAAAAATTTTTAGAAACATAAATTATATTTATTTTAATTTGTTCTTTTTGTGAACTTTCAACTGAATATTTACATAACGAAATATATTTTTGTATGCAAAGACAATAAATTAAAATATCTTCTGAGACATGGCTTATATATATATATATATATATATAGAGAGAGAGAGAGAGAGAGACACACACACAGAATAAATCGTTGCCATTCGATATTTTTAATTTCGCATGCTCGTTTTTTTTTTGTCGACTGCACAGTATAAGTAGTATCACTTGGGCAACGCTTCCCTAAAAAAGCAAAATGCCGTTATTCACTTCGCCAGAAATTTGAAAACGGTATTGAACTCTTGGCATTCTCACGGGATCTCTATATGAATATTTCAGTTTTGGGTGTCAAGCTGAGGACAGTGCAAAGAATTCAGAAAGAGTCGGATTAGTCAAATGGTGATTACGAATATATATATAGTTCGGAAAATGTTGATAATTTGATTAGTTATAGAACGAATATTTCACTATCACAATGCATATTCGTTTTCGGCAATCAACTCTATTAAACTTGAATGATCCGGTGATTATACTTTTAACGTTTCTACCGTCATGTATAAGCATGATTAAGTTTATTTCAAATATTAGTATTTATTAAACGTATATTTTGTAATATTTTAAACTTTATAAAGCTGTTAATATTCATTATTTAGAAAAGAATGTTTTAAAACTAATTTGAGTTTATATATATATATATATATATATATATATATATATATATATATATATATATATATATATATAGATATCGTTTTCTGAAAACTCGAATTTTTGATTTGCTAATCAAATCAATCTCGAGGGAAAAAAGGAAAAAAAAAAGAAAGATACAAACATGAACTTGCCGACAAAAAAAATCGCGCATGACGTGCAGGTCTGAAGCCCAAAAGAAAAAAAACCCGATACGTAGTAAACA
>CAHIKZ030005435.1:5127500-5135000 GCA_903632075.3 Acanthosepion pharaonis | reverse complement strand
TATATATATATATATATATATATATTTGCACATATGCACACATATAATTTCTGTATATATTATTTACATATTATATATTCGGTAATTTTATTAAAAAATCTCAATATCAGTGATAGTGGTAACAATACAAGTAACCATATATATATATATATATATATATATATATATATATATATATATATATATATATATATATATATATGTATGTGGGTGTGTGTGTGGGTGTAATTCTCTCTGTCTCGCTAGCTTGATATTTAACTGGACAGCTTTAATCTTTTGTTTAATCTGTCTCTCTCTCCATATATGTGTGTGTGATTACTTTACGCCATGGCCCAGGTTATGTATGTTCGGTATTCTTTAAATAATTATTTTTTTTTTAATATAATCCCATATTTATTAATTAAATGTTATTTTTATTCGTCACCAGTATTCGAAACGGACTCTGAATTTTGTATTTTTGCTTCTTTTTTTATTTTCTATTTTCTGAAAATCGTTTGCATTACATGTATTGGCATTTGCTCCCCGAGAACTGTTAATAAAGAATCTCTGCCACCCCCGGTCGTTCGGCAGAATGTTCGTCGGACGAAACGATGGTTTCTCCTACAAAGGCGAAATTTATTAATTTTTCCTCGAATTTGCTGGCTTCATACTGGCTGTTAAAAAAATAAGTAAAAAACAAAACAAAAACGGGACACCTTTTTCATGCATGGGTATCTAATAAAATATAACTTTTTAAATTATACACATATATACGTATGTGTCTATATGCCATATGATATTATTACGTATTTTCCAGAAGACAGTGTTTTAAATAAGGTAAAAAGAAAAAAATGCAAACAAGTTATTCCCGCACAAGTGCTTGGCGCTAGCACTTCTCCTGGTTATCTTAATGATAATAAATTAGGCAAAAATGTTTTTTTACATCTGTATGTCTTAATATGTAGGCATCATGTCTGCCAGGAAATCTGTTACCATTGCGTAATTCTCTATTCAGAAATGTACGTGTAAATCACTCATGCAGATTATTAACTTTTATGTGTAAATATGTGTGTACATAAAGATGTGTCTAATTATTTATGTGTATATGTGCAAAAATGCGTGGCTCTACAGTGACTTTGAAGTGTGTGTATTTATATATATATCCCTATTTATCTTTACTTTTATGTATGTATCCGAAATGTAATGTGACTGGCAGCCTATGAACACTAAAACAGGGATAAGGGAAAGGGAATTGTGGTCATTTTTACTTTGTACTTTAATTGCAGTCATCAGCTAGTTTGTGTTTTGTTTTTTGGTTTTGTTTCTTTTTTTTTTGTATTTTTTTAGTGTTCGTATAATTATTCTGTTCTATTTTAATCTTCCTTCACTGATCAGAAATGTATTTTTGTTAAGATAACGAGTCTGGTATTTTCTTTCTTTCTTTCTTTCTTTCTTTCTTTCTTTCTTTTCAACCCCGGTCCAAATCACTTTTTCTTTCTTTTCTCTTTTCCTTTTTCTTTACTTAATCTCATATCTCTGTATCTATCTCGATCTAGCTTCAGTATTTCTTTTCTCTTTTATGTCTTTTTAATCTTATTTTTTTTCTTTCCTTTTTCTTTTACACGTTTATTTTTAAAGTTTTATTTCCAGTCACCCCTACTACACATTGGTCATTATAAATCCTTGCTCAGTCATGCCCTTGTCCACTAATACTGAACACCTACTAAGGAAAGCCATTACATTACAGCCTTAAGGAACTTCATGACGATGAACATTCAATCTGGCTATGCACGTGTATTAAACCCTAGGACATTATATACCCCGGTATCTTCAACTTGAGGCAAGGCTTACCCTCACGTGCGTATAAAGTACCTGTTTCGTCCAGACTGTACATGTATTTAATAATTACATACATATATGTGTGTATAAAGGAAAGAAAGTTTCTAAAGGATATAGCAAAACTGGAAGAGGTAGAGAAGCATTAAAGAGGGGTATTTAAAAAAAATAATTATAGAATAAAAAGAAATTTATTTACTTATAAAGAGAAATGTTTTGATAGATTAATAGAATGATAATGTTAGATGCTTCTGCATAAAAGATGCATATCTGTTTTTGAGATCGTTTTGTTACTACGTTCAAACGTAAACACACACACAATATATATATATATATATATATATATATATATATATATACACATGTATATATATATATATATATACACATGTATATATATATATATAATATATATGTATATATATATATATATATATATATATATATATATATATATATATATATATATATATATATATATATATATATATGAGAGAGAGAGAGGACAATTATAAAGCAAAGATTTTTTCTTGTTAGCTATCTATCTTTGGAGATACATAACACACATTTTACATTTGTGTTCCGGGGGTTTTATCGTGTGCACATGCACACACATATATATTTATGTGTGTGTTTAGTGTGTGTGTGTTTATGTGTGTCTGGAATAATATTATATATATATATATATATATATATATATATATATATATATATATATATATACATTTGTAGACAGATATAATGATAAAAATAGAAATAATTGAAACAAATTAGACAGATAAAAACAAAAGAGATAGAAAGAAAAACTTAGACAGAAACAAAATACATTGATTCATAGAGATATAGATAGAAGCATGGAGAGAAACAAGATAGATAAAGACTAAATAGATATACACATAGAGACAAATTAGATAGATAGATAGATAGATAGATAGATAGAAATAAATAAAATAAACAGATAGACAGTAGGTAGTTAGAGAGCGAGAAAGACAAAAACAAAATAAATAGATAGATAGAAAAAGATAGATAGACACACAGATAGAAACAAAATAAACATAAAACTCGATAGACAGAAACAAAATAGATAGACATAAACTAGATAGATTGACAGACAAAAACAAAATAGACAGATATAAACTAGATAGAGAGGTAGATATATAGAAACTAGATAAAAAGACAGAAACAAAATCGATAGATAGATAGATAGATAGATAGATAGATCCTGTGTGGCAAAGATTTGCCTGTATTTCTTTCATTTTCAATTGACTAGATCACCTTGCATATATATATATATATATATATATATATATATATATATATATATATGGGGAAAGAAAGAGAGAAAGAGAGAGAAAGAGAAAATGTACATTTTTACAATATTGCCCAATTAATTATTGTGTGTGTGTTAAATACCGACTGAGATGAGACTCATTTTCAATTTCAATTTTTCTCATGAATCCGAAACCTGTTTTATTATTATTATTTTTTATAGATTAAAATTTTATTACAACAGGCCAATGTACACGTGTGTGCAACTTAACGTTCGCACGCTGACAGGTAGGAATATATTTCCAGCCCAATATTAAATCTTTTTTTTTATTATTTTTTTATCACCCTGTAAAATGTACAATGCAAATCGGTCGACCATTGACTTGAGTAAAAATGAAATATTTTTTCACCTTTGTAGGTAACGTGCTAAAACGTTTTTTCTCCGGGTAGGCCGGTCCTGACGCTTATTTCTTTTGATCTTTTTTAACTTTTACATCTTTCCCTTTTTGTTTCTCTACCTCAGGTTCTTGTTAAGTGTGTGAGCGTGCATGCGTGATTGTGTGTGTGAAGGGAGAGAGAGAGAGAGAGGAGGGTATTTCTTTTTCCAATTTGAACAATTTCATCTGGGTGATATGAAGCTTTGATATGATACGACCCGTCTGAAATATTTCTTCCGCCTCATTCTAGTGTAATATTTAACATTAAGATAACACAAAGTTGTCATAAAAATATCATTAATTATTCTAATAAAATATCCATTTAAATCCTTGCTCGGAAGTTAGTATTTCATATCATTTTCTAAATAATTAAATGTTTTCTAAAATATTTATTTTCCATACCATATCCCTTCAGAACCTATATAATCATGACTCTCCACAGCTTCATTCTAAGAGCAGATTTTTATGATGTCTTGGAATAAGATTGTTGCCTTCTACGGCTTGAAATTCAGTTTTCCTTCTTTTTAGACTGGCTACTACCCAAGGTTAAAGAGGCCTTCATACACTGTAACTTTACCTATAGGTTTTAAATGAGGGTAAGGACAGATGTAGCCACGAGTCATAGAGTCAATTTTAGGCGAAAGGATGTCAACGGAATCGGGTTGAATTAAAACTCTTTCCCCTAATTTCATGTTACGAGTCAGTATCTTTTCAAATTGCAACAATTTCTGTTAACTGTTAAGTTATCGATGCGAAATATCAACTTTGGGAGAATGTTTTAAATTCCTGTCTCTAGCTTACAAAACTTAACAAAAAAGTCCTATCAACACCTGCATTTTGAATATATTTGTTTAAATAGATCGGCTCTCTGTACCACTCCAATAAGTACCTCATGATATCCTCAGTCATTATAAGAACCAGTTCAGACCGAAAATGGTGTATTGTTGGCCTATTTACTGGAAGCTGCTTGGTCCTAACTTTCCCGTCTTGATAGAGTTCAAAAACGTCTCCGAATACTTGTTGGAGAAAAATAACTTTCCACCCTCCAGCCTCTGACTTAAAAGCGTTGTCTGGCGAGTCTCTCACTGCTCTATCGTTACTTCCATGGAAAGTTCTCGGACGAACCAGATTTCTTGGTTCCGCCGGGTGTAACCTTCTCGGCCAGAACCCGACACGCAACTTATATAGTAACAAACCCCCTATTACATTTCCTACGTATTCCATCGGTGAAAAGTAAGTTCCAGTCAAACAGCTTTTTCCCGAGAACCTTTGCCCTGTGGAACCAAGTCCTAATTCCCCGATCATTACAATGTTAACCAATTCAAGTCTAGAGTTAACCATTATCTTCCCCTCAAATTCAAATACACTACCCCTTAAGGTAAAACTCTACACTCGGTTGGCCTACAGGCCTTGTACCTTACCTTACTGTAAAAAAAAAAAAAATAATGATTTAAGATGATTTATTAAGTGAAAGTATATCCATGCTGTGTAAATAGAAGAAATTAAGACAAAAACTAAATTGGAGTTTTTATTTTTCTCCGTCCAAAACGTCTCTAAAATTTAACCAATTGCTACTACGTCCATCTAGAAATTTTGAGGTATTTAATGTGTATAGCGAGAATTAATTTCTGTGGGTAAAAATGAAAGAAATAAAACGAAGTAACTTATATAAGTAAATTTATAGTTCGAATATTAGATAAAAAATAATAATTAAAAAAATAGCCAAGAAGGATAAACGATTAGAGCTTCGTTTAAAGTGATTACTTCCTCTACTTATATGGAGATAATGACTTTGCCAATTTAACTACTAATGATTGCATCATTTATTTATTCGATTACACACTGTGAGTGTCTGCCGAAATGCTAAGGTCTTACGTGTCAGTGTTGACTGAGATAACAGGATATATAAACTTATTTATTTACACAAAAAAACTTAAAAAAGAAGAAGAAATCCTTTAAATATGAGGAACAAGAAAGCAAAAATATGAAACTGAAATCTTTATAGAAATCAAAGAAAGTAATAATATAAATTAAACCCGAGGAATTCAGTAATATGTGATATATAAAGCGGAAATTTAGACGCGACGCGCGCGAAAAGACACGCACGCTCACACACAGGCACGCATACACACACGCACAAACAAACACACACGCACAAACAAACACACATTTAAAGATAGATATATGTGTATATATATTCTGACATACGTATATATGCATAATCACAAAAAACATACACACACATATATATATGTATATATAATTACAGAGATATAGCTAGATATAAATATCGACGAGCACCAGGGTATGTACGTATCTATGTATATATCTAGATATCTATCTAGATATATATCTATCTAGATATATATTCATATATATTGATAGATAGCTATACATACATATCGTTAGATATGTATAGATATAGACAGGGACAGATAGATATGTATACATATAGATGGATATTGATAGATGTAGATATATTTATATAAATAGAGATATTCACATATATATATATATATATATGGATATTCATATAAATATCTATTCATATAGATAGGTAAATACTCATTGATACATCAATATTCATTATTATATAGATAGATAGTTATTCATATAGATAGTTAGATATTCATATAAATAGATAGATATTCATTAATGCTTAGATATTAATATAAATGAATATTTATAGGGATGAATAGGTTAGATAGACAGATATTCACACACACACACACACACACATATATATATATATTGATAAATAGACAAATATTCATATAGGGAGCTATTCATAAAGATGATATGCATATATAGAGATAAAGACACAGATATTCAGAAGATATAAATAGATAAATATTGATAGATATAAACAAGTATATATAGTTATTCATAGATAGATCGATCGATGTTCATAGACTGATATAAAGACGTTTACACACAAACATTTATATATATACATATACATATATATATATATATATATATATAGAGAGAGAGAGAGAGAGAGAGAGGTGAGAGATAGATAGATAGACAGCTAGATATTGATTTAGATATATATATTCATAGATAGATATTGATATAGATACACATATAAATATAGATATACAGAGATAGATATGACTATAGATAGATAATCAAAGTTATATATATATATATATATAAAGAGAGAGATTATAGATAGATATATGGATAGATAGATATATGAGATATATAATATTCATAGATTATATATATAGATTGATAGGTAAATAGATATTGTGATAGATAGTTATTGTGATTATAGATTGATTAAGAGATATTCGATGTTCATGGATAGATACATATTGAAATTGTGATGATTCACAAATATTCATTTTAGACAGATTATTCATAGATATCATAGATAGATATGATTTAGAGATATAAATAGATAGATTGTATACTTTGATATAATTAGATATATGTGGATTATATATTCATAGATGATATTCAATATTCTACACATTCACTTACACACACACACACACAAATATATATATATATATATATATAATGAGAGAGAGAAAGAGAGAGAGAGATTAACATTGATATATATATATATATATATATATATATATATATAATTCGTGTATACGGGAACGAATTCCTATAACCAAAAATTACTATTTTAAAAGATGCTCAATACAATATGTGTATAATTATTTATTTAAAAATTATAACATAAATGTTATTAAATCACACAAAAATAGCTATTTTGTTTCAATATACATCAAGTGATGATGTTGAACGCAAATATTTTAAAACCATTTATTTTACATTCAACATAATCACTGATAAGACTATTTTGTATATTTATTTATATAAAATATTTATATATATATATATATATATATATATATATATATATATATATATATATATTTATATTTATATATATATTTATATATATATATATTTATATATATATATATATATATATATATATATATATATATATATATTT
>CAHIKZ030005435.1:5120000-5122500 GCA_903632075.3 Acanthosepion pharaonis | reverse complement strand
TTTAAATTTTTTTTTCCTGTAGGTTCGCCCTGATAAGGGCTAGTAGCCCTCAGGGTAGAAGGTTATTTTAAGAAAAATATCCGTCTCTCACTCTTATAAATATATATGTATACATGTGTGTGTGTGTGTGTGTGTGTGTGTGTGTACACACATTTGTACTTTCTCTCTCTCTCTATATATATATATATATATATATATATATATATATATATATATATATATATATGATGGAGAGTGTTAGATGGACATTTTTCTGCGATTTTAGACGTTTGTTCATTTTTTGCGGTAATGTTTGCCCCGTATAACGGCCGGAGGTCACTTGAGTAGAGGGGTACGTTAAGGGTTGGATAGGATAGGTAGATAACGGTTACCTCTAAGTCTAGATTGTAGTGATCGGGTAAAGCATCCTCTTGGTTGACGGCTCCACAGAGTAACGGTTGAAGAACCAAGAAATGTACGTAATCCGATCTCATTCAATAGAAGTAGCGATAGTATATACATATAGAGCGATTATTCTGGGCATTTTTGCTCTTGAAGATTTGTAGATATAAAGATAGGTGTTATTCTGCTATATTATTCGGGGATTTTTGGCGCATATAAATGAGGAATTTAACTGCTATTCCAAACGTAATTTACTTAAAAATCCGATATTCTCATCGGTAATTAACAAAAACATTATAAAAAAATATAATGCAGTGTAACCCGGATAAAAGACCCGGATATAAGAGAAACCCAGATATAAGAGAGATTTTCTCTGGCCCCAAATTAGAGCCTGTGTTAATGTATATAAAATAGACCAAACCCGGATATAAGAGAAACCCGGATATAAGAGATTTCTTCTCCGGTCCTGACAACTCTCTTATATCCGGGTTACACTGTATTAACTATAAAGGAGCCTTCGAATGTTAAGCCAATCATCTGAATATTTCTTTTATCCAGATTTATTTTGTTAATCAACAGTTTAAAAATGTGGAACGTCCCAAGTTCAGTTGAATGACAAGGGAGAAAATGATAGGTCAAATTTTAAGTGTCATCGCAAATTTATATTTACATGCGATCATTTCAAAAGGTAAAAACGTTAACAAGAGAAAATGGATTATTCAGTGCACGAACATTCTATTCTACTGACCTTATAGACATTTTTTTTCCTGACGGACATCTCGGCCTGTGGATGCACGTGTATATGAATAAAAATGTCTGTTATTATGTGCTATGTGTATCAACACGAAATTAACAATCTAAATCTCATTATATTCTGTATTTTCTGCTAATCAATAGATTTACATATGTACAATAGACACACACACGGGCACTTCCCGAGTTAAAGAGACGCCGCTGAAAAGTTCTCGGCACGATATATACGTTCCCGACAATGTTTTATCTTTTGAACAGATATTTGAACATGGATCAGGCTGTAATATTTTATATCCTGTAATATATCTATCTATTCATTATTATATATATCTATCTATATATATATATATATATATATATATATATATATAAAATATATATATGGAGAGAGAGAGAGAGAGAGAGAGGTTTATCCTTTACTTTCCGTAAAATATACGACTTAGAGAGATAGATGGATGAGATAAATAAAAACATTTCTTAGTAGAGAAAGCTGTCCCAGAAGCGTTGTATATATATTTATATATATTTTCCGTAAAAATATACGCACTTTTTATGTGGAGATATATATATATAACCTATATATATATATATATACACTCTACATATGTATATGTGTTACACTTATATATGTATACGTATATATAAATATATATATATATATATATATATATATATATATATATATATATATATATATATATATTATTACTATAGTACACATACATACATGACTAGTACATACATACATACATACACAGACACATATATGTATATGTATACATAGATATAGATATAGATATACATACATACATAAATAATTAAGGAAAATATACGTGTTCTTGCTGATAATATTTGACATTTTTTCAATTAATTGAAATGTTACTATTTAACAACAGATTTGACTCCAGTTGTAGGGATTAAATAGAATTTCTTTTTTTTTTCAGCGAACCTGCACTCACACAGCGAACACACAGCGAATTGGAAACATACCATATGTTTTTACAGGTAAATAAAAAATAAATCATGATTAAAAAAATAACGATGCAAAATCACCATTTCATCGGCTGATGTTTGTTCGATTTTTCTAAACGTACGATTTAATAGCTCATATCAAAAATTTTCAAAGACATTGTTTCTAATATTCCCCAAAAAGAGACGGATAGAGTCATGGAAATACCCACACACGGACGCAGATACCCCCCATATATATATATATATATATATATATATATATATATATATATATATGAATTAATTAAATCTAATTGTTCTACAAAAAAGTTATTTCGCTAAAACATCAGAAAATATTGTAAGAGATCAACAATCAAAAGAAAAAGAGTCCCCCTATATGGCCGGACAATCTCTA
>CAHIKZ030005435.1:5110000-5112500 GCA_903632075.3 Acanthosepion pharaonis | reverse complement strand
ACATTGCTATTACAAACATTTCAAAACGTTGTTACTATACTCACAACTAAACTTATTTAGTGTGTCGCTAATACCTGGCTCATCGCTCTATTCTCTATTTTTAAAAGAATAAGATCAGGCCTAAATATTTTGGTAGGAGTTGGCTCGTCTGTTTCGTTTCAGGCCGGTAAATGTTGTTAATATGGTTTATTATAAAAAAAGCATTTTCTTAAATATTTGAATCCATAAAAATAACATATAAACAATAGGTATATTAAAATAATTGTCGGATTTAGTCCGTTTCATATATATATATATATATATATATATATATATATATATATATATATATATATATATATATATATATATGATGTGTGGGTAGACCAATGAGTCTACAACCAGTCTTTTCGATATTAACTGAATTCCGATTGTATAATTTGCGCTCGATCACATTGACTATCCTCATTTGCTTTTTAATGGAAAATGATTATGTTCAGAAAGAAGTACTTGCTTTTTCTCTCTTTTTATTGATGTAACAACGAAGTAAATACAGAAGCACCCCATATATATATATATATATAGAGAGAGAGAGAGAGAGAGAAAGAGAAAGATAGCGTAACTTAGATGTGTCACAATGCCAGGTGTATGGACCAGCCACTGAAGATCGAACTTGCTACTCAGTTGCAATTGATCTTGCGAGATAATCTTGCTAACAATTACACCGGTGAAAATGCTGTTATAATCGTTATCATTCTTGACAGCGTTATGTCATTGATGCTCATAGATAAAAATGAAATCTTCATTTAATCTAAAATTGGTTGACGTCATCAGTTAATATATTTATGGAAATTTAACTAACTTTTTTTTATTAAATATGATTTCTTAAAATAAATTCAGTTTTACAATCATGTCTCCTGAGGAATGGATGTAATCTCCGGACGATAAAACCAAGTTAATTGAACATTAAATTTTTATTTAGTTTAATTTAATTTATTTTTTACTACTTGTATAAATGCATCAACTATAATAAGATTTATAATAATATATATTATTGCATACATGTCTACACACACTCACTCACACATATATATATATACATACATATATTTCGTTGGAGTAGTGGATAGTGGCTCGGAGTGAGGAATCGGAGGACCGAGTTCGAATTCCAGTCGAATTCATTACGTTCTAATACATTTGGGAAAGGTACGAATACTCTTGTTTTCCCTTCCAGTTATGGGTAATTAGCAAGATAGACTGGGTTCTATAGCCTTGGATAGCAACTGGTCTAATAGAAGGGTAACTCTGAATTCAAAACCTGCGCAGGTCGTTTGGGGACCTTGCGGCACGCAGTGCACCAGGTCTCTGTATTCAGCCCTTCAAATAGTGTGGATGGTCCTGCACAAAACATTCAGCATTATAATCAAATTATATGTACTGGTGTCTGGCTGTCGGTTACTGCGAACTGAACTGCTTCACCCTCATACGTCGAATACGACGGGAGAGTCCACCATATAAATACGACGGAGAGAGTCCATCATATAAATATATAGGTGTGTGTGTGTGTGTACGCGCGTACATGTGTATGTGTGTACGCGCGTTAGGTCTGTAACTCTTTAAACTCATACGGTATTATTAAAGGAATTTTGATCTGATCTTATGTGAATAATGTGCATATGCATTGAAAAAGATCATTTTTATGCTACATATTAAATATTTCTAATTCAATGTCCATATTTCTTCATCATTATGCAATGGACTTGGTAATGTACCTACGTTGTCATATACAAATAACTATATAGTTGGGTATTTGGGCAGCGATTCTTTTCTCATACAGTTTTCGTCATAAATGCCTGAAACGTTACTTCTGCTGATCTTTTTCTTGTATTTTCGTTGTAATTTTTAGCATAGAATTGGTTGAAATGATTGTTCCTTCCGTGGTTTTTCAAGGGCATGTTTGTACTATTGGGTTGGTGCATAATTATCAGGTGTTTTTTTAAACAATATTTATGAAAAAAAGAAACGTAACAATTCAACAATAACATTTTAAATGATTATTCCGGAGCGTCTGATTATCGACACCCATTTTTATAAAATGAAAATAAAATAATATTTTTATTAAAAAAAAGAGTAAAAAAAATAACAAATTTTTCTTAACAAATAACTCGCCTACAAAAACGCCTGATAATTATGCACCAACCCAATATTATAAAAATCATTTCTACACTCAATAATTCTAAAAAAGAAAGCTCTTGTTCGCACAAAAGCAAATACTGCATAACTTAAGTGAACTAACTTGTAAGTTATTTTTAACGAAATTTATAAGAGATTTTAACGAAATAAATAGGTAATTACACGGACTCTGTTATGTGCCGTGCGTGATACACGCCTAGGCGATCATGTATCTTTCGATATATGACTTACGAGACAGATTTTTTTTCCACGCAGTAGGTTGCTATTTCTTTCTGCGGTAGACAAGTTGCCATCCGGTTTGTCCTGCTATTTACCCATAGGTGGGGGG
>CAHIKZ030005435.1:5090000-5105000 GCA_903632075.3 Acanthosepion pharaonis | reverse complement strand
TGTTCAGACAGTTGTCGTCATTTTGGCTGTCATATTCACGATGTTTCGGTCGTTCTACGCTCCGGCTTTCTTCCGGTTGATTGAAATTTCGAAACGAACACATGGCCCAGTAGATAAATCTTTGGTTAAAATAATCCAATGACTTGACCAAGAGGGTTCTGAGTTCAATACCTGGCCACAGTATGGGGTGAGCAAAAGGTGTAGATTCGAGTTAAAAGGGGGAAAAATAAAAACAGAAACTGAGATATCTGGAAGAGGCATGGCACGTGGAACTAGAAATATCTACCCCAGTCGATGGTATAAAGCGATCGGTTCGAAATTGTAAACATGTGAAGAAGCGTACAACGGCAGAAACGTCGTGAGTATGACAGCCAAGATGGGGAGAACATTCTGAACAGTGTAAATAATGAAAATAGTTACAAAGCGTCATCTCAGAAATATAGATATATATTGAGTTTCCTCATATCTCAGTTGTTGTTATGTCTACATTTCGGTTTTATCTGTTGTACGGCCTTTTTTTTGGGTATATCTTTAACATAATTAATTGTACATGAGGCTTTGACTCACTGAAACCCAAATTGCAGATCTGAGAGATGTTTTGCTGTACATTACAAATTTAATTATTCATTGAAGAATGGGCATTAAATTTAGCAAAAATCTATCAGTAATAAACTATTATTGCTCTTGCAAATCTGAAAGAAATGGGAAAATGTTTTGTCCAAAAGAGCAAATATGAGGTTACACATCCGAGTAATTCTTAATGTTAAAATCTGCAATTTCTTACTAAATCGCTTTTTGATTGCGGGTGTCCGTTTGATGTTTGGGCACGAATTTCGCGACGCTTAGGTAGTTCTAATCTCAAGGACTTATCTTATTTCTGAATGTTAAAAAGAATAAATAAATTAACAAATAAAATAAAATAGAAAATTAAACATAGGATTAAGTTTAAAATGATATCTTTGGTCTGTAGACGCAACAATAAATTATCAAAACGTATATCAAGAAAAATAGCAACTACTCCGACCGGAAATACCTCACTTGAAAAAAAGACGTGAAAACAAAGAGCGTAAAGCATAGACGATCAAGCGATAGACAAGGTTTATATTTATCACTCTGTATATAATTACTGACATTTTCGTTTCTTCATTCAAGAATCGTGATTATTATTATTATCATTATTATTATTATTTCCTTTGATTTCTGTTGTATACTCATTTCCTTCCGGGTAAAAACAAGAGGCCTAAGGTCAGAAATGGCATCATGACATTTTCACTGAAAATTTCTGTAAAAAAATAAAAATGAGACAACTTCAAATTACACGCATTTTTATATAAATAAAGCTCTTCGTAAGGTGTGTGCTGCGCTTGTAAGAACAATGTTTTGTATTTCTTTAAGGTATGTGATACCAGGAAGCCCTTCACTGAGTCTATCAGGACCTTTCCTAATCAAACACAAGGCCCCAACCACAACTGCAATTACTGATGTCTTCATGTGCCACATTTTTTTAAAAATTTCTACGCCAATATCGTTGTATTTTAATAGTTTTTTTAAAAGATATTTTACATTCTGTAGGGACTGCCATATCAATAAGGAAGCACATTCTGTTTTTGTGGTCTTTGATCAGGCGATTAACTTTTGATTGTTCTCTCTGTGTGTATTGTAAAGTCCCATAAAATTGTTTCAGATCCTGGAGCTGGGTGGTGTTAATGCCAATTCCATGCAGTTTACTTCCCGTAGACGTTGCAGATTTTCCAGTGTAGATATTGGCCCACACTGTCATGCCATGTCTTTATTATTATTATTATTATTATTATTATTATTATTATTATTTTTTCTATTATTTTTGTATTTGATAGTTTTTCAAATTCCTGGTTGCTATTTCTGGCGTTTACACATTTCATTCCGTGTCCCGTCCAGGGACCCATAGAATGGTAAGGTTATTTCTGTAAATGGCATCATGACACTTTTCCACTGACAAAAAAAAAAAAAAACAAATACATAGATAAAGCCCTTCGTAAAGTGTGGGCTGTACTTGTCAGAACAATTTTTTGTATCTCCTTGAGGCATGGACTTCCAGGAATCCCTTCAATTAGTCTACTGCAATCTTTTCCAACCAGTCCTAGGGCTCCAACTACAACAGGGATTGTTGATGTTCCCATATGCCACATTTTCGAGATTTCTATTTCAAGGTCCTTGTATTTTGACAGCTTTATTATTATTATTATTATTATTATTATTATTATTATTATTATTATTATTATTCCCATAAACTTTATCATTATTGTTACCAACATTATTATTAGCATTATTATTATCATTATTATTACTATTATTTGCGTTATTATTATTTTATCACTATAATCATTATCATTATCGCTACTATTATTATCGTTATTATTATTATCATTATTATTATTATTAGTATTAGTAGTAGTAGTAGTAGTAGTAGTAGTAGAATTGTAAAACTTATTTTTACAAAGGATTTTCATCTGTATTATAAAAACAATAAATATTGTTTTTCAGTCTTTATTTTAGTGTGAGCAAGCAATATAAGCTAAACATTCTTTTATTCTATAACATCCCCAAAGTTCTACAGCATTATGAAGTGAAGACAGCATATATTGCTACAGTTCTTACCAATACAGATCAGCTATCAAAAGATATTTTATTCGTAATAAACGAAATAAGGCGGAGATAATTTTAATTTCCTGCAGCCTTGAAACAACTACAGACTAAAACACTATCATAACTAATTGTATTGGTTTGGAAAATATTTATTTATCTATAAAATAATGGGTCTTGCGCCTAGCAATAAAATAATTACTCCATTGTTAATTTTGAGTAGTTTTTTTTTCTTTCAACTATGTTTATCACAGTGATTGAATTTACATTTAATTTCCAACCAATCGGTAAGCAGAACAGCGTTAATAATTTTCCAAGATTTTGAAAGGAACGAACATTTAAGTAATGCGAAATTTATAAAGAACATTAGAACAGAAAGTACATTTGTCCTTAACATCAGGAATTTCCTATTTTTTATTGTCGGCCGCAAACTTAAAACTGTATGGTATACAGTTGGCACCATGTGGATAGCAGGTGCAGAAAAAGCAACTACCGGAATTACGAGAGAAGGTAGTAAAGGAAAGCGAGAAGAAAGGACTAAGCATCTATTGTAAAACGACTGAATGTTTGGTTTTAAGTAAACGCAACGACACAAGATGCGAATTACAAATTGAAGACATCAAATAAAGCAAATGCAAAATTTTAAATATCTAGAATGAGCTTTAATACATGAAGGAATATGTGACATTCAATCCGAAAGTGAATTTGAATAGCGAAAGACGCCTTTCAAAAGCTAAGCAAAGTATTAAGAAGCAGTGGAAAGTTCGTTAGAAACAAAGAAACTATTACTTATCTATTATTTGATATCAGTTCTCCTATATGGCAGAGAATTCTTGACACAGCTAAAGAAGAAATTTGAGGCAACAGAAATGTGGTTTTGCAGAAGGATGCTGAGAATACCATAGGCTATAAGAACAACGACGAATCGCTTTAGAGTAAATGAAAACAAAGAGAGAGAGAGAGTAGAAATTTCTAGGGCATATAATAAGAAAAGAGTGTTTGAGAAATTTGACACTCATCACAGGACATATTGTTATTATAATTACTATTATCATCATTATTTTGTTTATTTATTTATTTGTTTATAATAATAATAATAATTATTATTATTATTATTATTATTATTATTGCCAAAAATAATACTTAAAATGTATTTTCATCTCTATTATAGAAATAGTAAAAAATGCATTTCAATCCTTATCTTCGTGTGAACAGCCACTATGAAGGATTTTGCCATTTTCTAGTCTTTTCACCAGACATTATTATTCACACATGGCTCAGTGGCTAAAAGCGTTGGTTAGATTCAGTGAATTGACCTAAGGAGTTTGGTGTTCAATACCTGGCTACTGCAGCGGCGAACAAACTCTTGGTGAGCTGAGTTAAAGAGAAATAAATAAATATCTGGTAAAGGCATGGCTCGTGCAACTAGAACAATCTACCCCAGTGGATGATATAAAGGGTTCAGTTCGAAATTCCAGTTCCCTGAAGAAGGCTGGAGCATACAACGATCGAAACGTCGTGAATATGGCAACGAAGATGAGGACAACAATCCGAAGAATGTCCACAATTAGAATGACTCATCTCAGAAATATAGACAGTATTCAAGGGCCTTTTTTTATTCTATCGGGTATACAATTCCTGGGCTCCTATGATATTATTGTTTGAAGAAAATACACTTCATTTTCTGTAGTCTTGAAATGAAATGTCGTCATTGATTCCTTTTCTCGCTTTAATATCGTCAATCGTATCACATTTGACGGTACATTGTATGAAATTAGTCACGTGCATATTACGGAAAACATAGCGATAGTCACAGAAATGGTAACGATATAAACCCGAACGATTCATCAAATAATGCTACACATAGCTTATATATCGCTTGCTTCTTAAGAAGCCATGCTTTTCATAATGTTAACGGTACTATGTTCCATTAATCAATATTTCAAAATAGATTCACAAATATTAAACGGTAAATATTCTATTTATATAAGGTACAAACAACGTATTTGTTATACCATTTTAAGTGCGTCTGGCAAGTATTGTATTTTTTTTATTAATATCGTCGTTGTTTTCGAAAGGATGATGTACTTGTTTCATATATTCATCGGCACTAAACAATGGTTCTTCGATTCCCATTGCTTCTAGCTGATTGCTAATCTTTCACGTGATATGAGCTGTCAGTAATGCTACTGCTCGTTAGAAGCAGACGTGTAGATTCATTGTATTATTTCGTCGTTTATACGGGAATCCTTCTTGATGAGCCCCACTGTACCTAGTCGAGATGAAAATTCGTTTCTTTCGTATTTTTGAGTTCTTGCAGACAAATGTCGATAACGGATTAAAGAATATAAAAAGGGACAATCCAATAAGACGTGTTTCAATGGTAATGATTGTATTAAGTGTTTCCTTATAAGGAGGCATTAGGCTTTCATTGACGGAAGAGCCAGTGTTACAAGAGTTACGCTTTTCTTTGCTGTCTGGTCATCGATCCAGATTCTACACTTTGATTACATTTAATCAAAGTGTAGTATCTGCCTTTGGGAGTTCAAACAACATTTTATCCTCCAATTGAATTTCTGCCTTCGGATAGAGCGCTACTGAAAATATTATTGGGAAGGGCCTGGTTCCGGAGAACAGCTATCCGCGGCAGTCCGTCCTTCAAAGGACTAAAAAGGTTGGGTATGACTTGTAATTCCGACAGACGCTTTTCGTGGGCTGGGCTACTTTTGGACCTGGGCTGGGCTACTTTTGGACCTGGGCTGAGCTACTTTTGGACCTGGGCCGGGTTCATGCTGTTGGGCTCCCCACATTAAACTGTACTTGTGTGACATCCTCCCAGCATGGGACGGCAAATAGATACAATCTGCCTTCGTGCGGAATACATTTTTGATAAGACGGAGAAGTACTAGGAAGAGTTAAAAAGTAAAAAAAAAAAAATATATATATATGTCCTGACCCCCCAAAAAAAGAGGTTCTGAGCAAACTTTCATGGGAAAATTAGCACAGGGGGAGGTGTTGTAATGTAAAGTCTCATATACCCTATCGCCTATGTGCACTATATCATATATATATATATATATATATATATATATATATATATATATATATATATATATATATATATATATATAGTGAACACAAGAATATACCTGGGGCTTTGCTCCGGGGATTACTAGCCTTCTATACGATTCCCTGTCTTTCACAAGTGTATTCTATTTTTAAAATAAACCTCTCTTTCTTTCATCTACGCGCGTGTTGCTGTTCCTTCACTTGAGTACCGCCTTTGTCTGTTTTTAACCTCTTTAAGGATACAACAAATTTATCTCTCAGTTGTGTTTCTGTGTTCGGACCGAACACCACCAATAAATGAGGGATGCCTGTTTCTGAGGATACCAACCCTGCGGCAGCATCTCCGTCATTGCGCCGAAAAGGGAATGTCGGTGGAATATCGTCGCCAGTGTAACGTTTTTTTTTTCCTGAATGTTTTTCTGTTATTTTCCTTATTGGCTGTCGGATCGTGTAATTTTTTACAATTGTGTATTTGAGTAAAAATCCCTATTTTATACAAGTTTCATTGTCAGTGCTTGTTATTGAAAGTTGTATAAAATAGGGATTGCCCACTCAAATGCACAATTAGGAAAAAAAAAAAATAAAAATAAAAATCATGATCCGACTCCAACAAGGATAGTAACGCTACAACATTCAGAAAAGAAATTGTTTTATGACAAATATGTCGCACGTAGAAAATAAGATATTTAAAACCGCAGTATCTTGTCAGCCACTTTTAATGAATTTTACACACACACACACACACACATATATATATATATACATACATACATACACACACATATATGTGTGTGTGGTCTATTTCGGCAGCAATAATTTTCTCAAACAGGTTTGGTTAAAAAATATGAAAAACTACTGTCAATTTTTTTTTTTTTTGTATTACAGGTTTAAAATCTCCGAATTAAGTGTTTTGTATCATCAGTAAAATTCCCAAACTACATACTTTTATTTTATATTATATTCTTCCCCGTATTTTCGAATGTTGCTACATCCATTTTCAAGGATTATTCTGTGTATATTGACGCAAATGTTTTTTTTGTTTTTTTGTTTTGTTTTTGTTTTTTAAATTCCGGCATTCTGACGTTTGAGGGAATCTATTTTAACTGACTGATGGTCACGTCATATAAACTATCAAACTGAATGTTTTAATGTGTACACACACACACATATATATATATATATATATTCATATATATATATATATATATTCATATATATATATATATATATATATATATATATATATATATATATATATATATATATATATATATATATATATATATATATGAGAAAAAAAAAGATAAAATAAAATTCCACTGTTCGTAGCATTTACTTTTTTTTAAAGTGCTCAATGCAAAGTAGAGCAATATATTATTATTATTATTATTATTATTATTATTTTAATTATAAGATATTCTAAGAAAAAACATGCTGAAATAGGTACACAATAGCCGTCGTGTTTCGAAACTATGTTGTAACTCCTCAGGCGATAATGATTATTATATATATATATATATATATATATATATATATATATATATATATATATATATATATATATATATATATATATAGATATATATAGATATAGATATAGAGAGATAGTTATTTGGTTGCATTTGAGAATTTGAGAGGTAGCTGAAGCAAAGAATTTATCAGTACACCCTTCTACATACCTGCTTATCTATCTATGGTATGCTATATTCATAGGATATAAAGCTTCAAACAGAAAGCTGAGCTGATCTCATGTTGATGCCCAAATCGGATTGCCCCCGTTCTTTATTCACCGAGCACAATAGCCTTAGTGTTGGGGACAGTATCTTTATTGAGGCACTGTCAAATAACTAGATGGAAATGGCCGATAGTGGATGACGAGAACGAAAACAGTAATAAAAACATTACTTCGCAGAACCCTGAGAGCGATGGTCATTAAATACGTAGATTTATTTATATACGCAATAAGGAAAAAATGTTTACTTGAACAGGCACCTGTATTCAAACATTATACAGGGTTGGCCAAATGTAGGCTTACAGTTGTTTTACTATTTGTTTCCTGTTTTAGATTTAATTTATCTAAATCTTATCGTTTCTTTAAGCAAGATGGAACAACTTCCCATTATTCAATTTGAAGTAAGGAACTACCATAACCAAATATTCCTACAGCGTTGGTTCGTAAGAAAAGGCAGCATCAAATAGACACCATGTACACCTGATCTAACACCAATGGATTTCCTTTTTTTTGATGAGGAGTTTGTTAAAGAACAAGGATGATTTAAAAGAGTATATCTCAGGAGTATTTACTTAAATTGATGAAGATCTGGATTTGTGACTGCTGTGTGTCATAGTGTTCTGGAGCCGTTCGAGCGATGTTGCAATGTAGTTGGAGGACATTTTGAACATATAAGAGATTAATTCGGGCTAGAAAATTGTAAGTAAAGTGTTAAACAAATGCACATGAACAATTTGAACAAATATGATTATAATAAATAAATATAAATATAATAAAAATGTTTTAAAGTAATCGAAAGTGAATACCTACTAAGTGTAAACCTACACTTTGCCCACCGTATATGACGCTATATTTTATTACTGTGTGTAACTAGAGTAGATGTCGGTATATATATATATATATATATATATATATATATATATATATATATATATATATATATATAATGGACTCTTTCGTCGGTTACGACGTATGATAATCTGACAGCTTAAGTGATTTATTTATGAAATTTTGTGCGATAATCTTAATTGATTTATAAAGGAGGCCGCATATGGAGAAAGAGTGCGGATTGTGAGAAGATATCACTGTTAGATTGGCTGACCTTTTAGATCTCCAGTAACATATGTCTTATTTGTATTATTTTTGTTACTTGGGGTGAACTGATGACGAAATTAGTATTTCCAATTATTATTCGTAATATGTAGTATCATCGCAGACAGTAAACGGTGGTAAAATTCTTCAGGTTTCGATCACTCAATCGAAGACTTAACCTCTTGAGTTATTATTGTATTATTTTCATTTAAAAGTGTTGTCATCTGAATAGATGGATTGAATAGATAATTAATACAAAATAATTGCTACTTAATATATGAAATGCCACGCGCAACTTCGTGAAATTTGAACAAGCAAACCGCTTGCATACAGATAGAAAAGGAATTTAGTAAGTATAATGAACTAGAAAGGGGTTTAAGACAAGGATGTGTCGTCTCACCGGACTTATTGAACCCATACACTGAAACAATAATTTCAAGGATTTTCGAAATCATTCCACTATGAAATAATGGTTTAATTTCTAACCATTCTTTTCGCTATGAAATACAGTTTTTGCCTTAATTTCCAGAACATTGCGTAATACTTTCCTCTTTCTTTCTTTATTCTCCCTCTCTCTATCTTTCTCTCTCTCTCTCTTACACATACACACACACAAAAACACACGCACATACACACAAACTGCAATGCAGTAGCCCCGAAATTATACAATTATATTAGAGTAATTCGCTCTAACTTTCAAGTGGATAACGACCACACAGAAAACGTTTACCTTCAGCATCATCACTAAAGAGAGAGACACATTTTGGTAGTTTTACCTGTAGCAACCTAATTCCTAATCACCCCTGTTGGAAGGAATATTTTCTTACTATAATCTAGAATCAAATATATGTTATGACTGATTAAATTACAGTCACAAATCAATATCATAAGTACGGAGAACCATTATTTACACACTGACTATTGTCCCTATTATTGTTGTTGATATCACAATATTTCTGTCGTTCAGTTCAAAATTAGGTTCAGAATCCAGTTCAGAATTCCATGTAACGTACCCGCATCGTCGTACACCTGATGAAGGCTGAAGGACACAACGACCGAAAACGTTGTGATAGCAACGAAAAAGATAAGGACAATAGTCCATGTGTAAATAGTGTAAATTACTCACTATCACAAAAATTCAAAGTATGATTAGTTGAATAATATATTTTTTTATTTTAAATATTTTTATAAATTATTAGGTGTATGTTATCTGCTCTTACCAACGATTTTTAAAAAAAATCTGTTTCACCCCATGCAAGGCTCAAAGAACCAAGGTCTTACTGGGTGTGGATGAATTAGGAACAGAAACATTGCGATTAACATTGAATTTAAATTTCTGCAGATTAAAGTTGGTTGGAAACCATGGAACCGGATGTGAGTTCCACAAAGTAGAAGTGCGAGAAAAGTAACTGTTAGCATAGAACTTAGGCTACATTTAGCCAGCGCAACTGTAATTTGATGAGATCTCGATGCTGCGTTTAAATTCAAGAAGCTTACTGGGAATACCGTAATTAGAAGAAATACTTAACGTAGATATACTAAAGGCTGTCATTATTTCAAAAAGAACATTTTTTTAAAAATTAATTTACAATTGACGTAAACAGAATTAATTAAAAAAGGAAAAGGAACACTACTATAATTTACAAAGGAATGCTGAATTTACGTTTTTCGGTCGAACTAAGAAAGCAATACAAAAGTTGATGTGTGTTCTTTTACTCAGATTTTAGGAAGCGGGCCGGGTTGAGTATTTTCCGTACCCCTTCGTTAAACCATCAAAAAAAAGAATTACAGTTATTTGCTATTTTGAGATATTTGGTAGCTTGTAACAAAGAGAAGCAACAGTTTAACATGTCATCTCGAAAAAAAAATTATCTTTTTACTATATGACATTTCCTTTCAGGATATTGTCGAGCATGGATCACCACAAATACCTGTCCTTTGTAGGTCTTAGTTTTAAGATTCTTCTGTTGCTATCCTTCCTAATCCTTGTTCGGCTAATCCTTTACACTATCTCGTTAGTTAAGTTGTTCACTGCCTTGCTCGGTTCTTTTTGCCTTTAATATGTCATGTGAGTGTTAAATTCTCCAGGTCCTCTTTCCTCATTATATGCCCTAGAAATTTCAGTTGTCTTTTTCTGGTACTAAGCAGAAACATCCTTTTTGTTTCTATTTCTTTTCTAAAACTTTCTCATTACTCACAGGGTATTCTCAATATCCTTCTCTAGAACCACATTGTTTTGCCTCATGCCAATGTCAATTATTTTCAATATCCATATAAAAATACCTGATATTGATGATGTCTTATTCATATTGTTCTTCAAACTGACGAATATAAACTTGAAATGGGAATATATCCAGCAGAAGTTATACAGTTTTGGGATTCATTTATTTAGAGTGTTCAAATTGACACCTTTATTTTGTGCTTGCATTCTTTGCCTTATTCATTCCTTTGTAATTCTCATTCAAAAAATAAAGTTGAATGTCGTGAAACTTCGATCGGTAGATTCGTGGGTTCAACAGATGTCATTGTTCAAGCCTAGTGCTGTAATATTTCGCCAAGAGAAAGAGAGTTTTTATTAAACCTTTCAGAAAAGGTCGATGATTAGCGGAGGAAGAGGTCAAAATGTCATTTTGACACAGATAGATGCGTACGCCATTTTCAATGAATAATTAGCAAGGTGTCAATTTTGCCTTATTCTGTGAAATAAAAAAATACTGTAGCTGTAGAGATAAGTACCGCTAAGCTTCTTCTTTTTAAAAATTGTGTGTATATGTGTATCTATTTTATATGTGAGCCTACTCTAATATCATTACTTTTCTTGTTATTATCATAAGGATTCAGACGATTTGCCTTACGCCTTTCTTCGAGTGTCTGTCGATTTATGTAATCTTTCAGACATTTCGAAATGCAACCTATAGGTGTATATGAGACACGGTTTTGGGTGTTGTACCTCCATCCTCCTTCAGATGACTGTCAATTCATTTAATTTTTTCGAACTGGAATCTATAGGTGTATATATCGCAAATTTTCGTATGGTGTGCCTCCAAGTGCTTCTCGAAGTGTCTGTCGATTCATGTAACCTTTAAGATATTTCGATAGGTGTTGATTACTCTTAATCAAATGTCTATATCTTCGGATTTTTGTCTTTTTCTTTCTATTCTTTTTTTGTAGTAGTAGTGCTCAGTTTTTGCTTACTCTGTTTACATTGCGTTTAAGTCTAAGCTAACCAGCCCAGGGATTAATCTCCCAATTATTTACCATCAATATCATACTGGATTAAAATACTGGTTCGTGGTATACAAATTGAGAGTTCGATCTCTAGGCCAGGTAGTACATTCTCAGACCTGGAAGCAATAACTGAACAGTCTAAAAATCCAAAAAATAAAAACAAAACGCGATATTCCATACATGTATAGCTAAACTAAAAAAAAAAAAAGACTAAATCCGTACTTATAAAAAAAGATTTTAGATCGAAATTCCAAATAGTTTTCCCGGATTTATAGACATTTGAATAATGCCAGAGGACACAACGGCCGAAACATTGATTTAATATTAGAACAATGCTGAGGACATTAATGCGAATTAAAATAATAATACCTCCCCAGCCCCCAAATTTAGACGGAAGTTATGGAATCTATATTTGGTCATTTAATCACGTCGGATATACAGAAACAACGTACGACAAAGCCTTAAACAAAGTTTAAGAATCAATCTTTGATACTTCAAGTATGCAGTAAAAAAGATAAGAACCGTGAATTATGAGAACAGTTATCAGAAAGTAACAAAGATATCATGGAAGATAAAGTCGTTCAAAAAAGGAGGTGGATGCTGGAGAGAACCATGTCCACCTACATTCTAAAAAAAAAACACTTAAAATCGAAAGACAGGGAAAGGAGAGAGAGAGAGAGAGAGAGAGAGAGAGAGAGAGAGAGAGAGAGATTTGCTTGCTTTGGTTTATTTTGTTTTACAGCATATTAGCCTCATGATATGCTGACAAGATTTTTAGGATAGGTTCGTATTAATAGAATATTTATTCTTTGTCAGAAATCAGTTTGTAGATCAGGTTTCATCGTAGTATTTTTGTAAAGAGAGTTTTTGTCGAGGGTTTTTGCTGGTAATATATTTTTTTTAAATATATTGCTGGTAATTTTTTTAAATGTATTGATGCTAATATTTTAAAGAATGTATTGCTGGTATTTATATTATAAAAATCTATTTTTATACTTTCATAGTATTTTGGCCACAATTTGGGGCTTAACTATTTGCCCATAGCAGGGACCCCTAACAGGTGCTACCACTCCGAGTCAGGGTGAACCTGGAAACAAAAGTATTTAAGAGGTGGTTCCTAAAAGCCTTCCAATTGTAGGCGTTGCAGCCAGATGTAGTCTATCGTCATACCCAGAGAGAGAGAGAGAAAGAGAGTAAAACTGAATCTTTCAGAGTGCGTTTTAAAAACGAAGCGATATAGCGTAAATTAATATGACTTCTAATTGAAAAAATACTTAGAATTTCAAGCCCAAATCAAACTAAACTATTAAAAAGCATATATCTACGTCTATATATTCTACGGCCTCCTCCACATGCCCATTTCATGTTTTCATTATATCAGAGAATTCCAATGAGACCCATTTTTTGAAAACATATTAATTATTAATATACTGAGAGAAAATATTCAAAAATAGAAAGATCTTTAAGATTAAAATTGGATCAATGCGTATCAAAACGACATCAAATAAATGTAATTAAAATTCTTCAGCAAAATATTAGATATAGAGAAACACATACACAAACAACCACAAACACACATATGCGTGTATATATATATATATATATATATATATATATATATATATATACATGTATTACTGTGTGAGTTGTGTATACTGTTGTACATTAGATTGAACTGATTCAAAAAGAAATCCTTTAAAATTTATCATATAATGTCAACAGGTTGTATCCTGAGATATATTTAGTTAATCAATGTATGAAAATCTATAAGGAACATACATAAAAAAGACATATGTTGTAGATAATGATATTTCTGAAATAATAAATAAATGTGACTTACACACACACACACACTAACACACACACACATACTAACACACACACACACACACATATATATATATATATATATATATATATGTTGATGTAGAACTCAGAAAAATTACTAATATCGTTCTCGCCAATGGCTATATGGAAAGTGTCATCAAAACAAAAGTTAGAGTTAAAATTTCTAAGTTTAATGAAATTAAAATATTTGGTTCAGCTAAGTGTCCTGTCTGCATGAGATTACCTTTCATTGGCTCTTATAGTCACTCATGCACTGATAAGATCTCCTCAACTGTCATGAACCGCTTCAGTTCTGTAGTAGTACGGAACATCGTTGCTACGAGGAGTGCTTTCCAATCTGTCCATAAGAATTTCTTGTTCACCAAATTTCTTTTATTTATCGTTTTAAGTTTTGGTGTGACGCTGACTATTAGGGTAGAATTATCCAACTGCTAGAGATACGGATTGAAAAAACACGTTTTGGCATTATATGTAGACATGTTCCATCAACATCCGGGCATTCACAGGCATGCCGTCGGGGGGAGTATTTATTGAGTTCCTATGTGGGCACAATTATTCAGCGGGGTTCTTCTCCGTACTCGGACGAGACACCATCTTCAATTCTTAGAGGCGGTGTCCATTAAGACACCTTATCCGACTTTGTTTAAGCAGTGGGAGCTGAAACATAAAATGTCACTTTTCGGTGATTCTTTGTCATGTTCCTTTTTTCTTTTTCTTTTTTCTCAAGCATTTCACCCAAAGCAAGGCGGGATGTCACGCAAAGGGATTAAAGAGAGTGGGATTGAGAGTAAAGGGGCGTGATAGAGGAAAAGGATGGAGAGAAGGATAACGAAGAGATCTGGAAATGTCGATTGACATTACATTTGAATAGTTGGAGGTTATAGGTATCAGGGTAATAGGAAGGGAATTCCACAGATGGGAGGTGCGAGACATGAAACTGTTGGAGTAGAAGAGACGGCTCCTGCAACTTTCAATTTTTTACTTCCTCCCCTCTTGTCTGTCTTAATTCTATTTCAAGGAGGTTTGTTTCCTTTCAGTAGTTTTTCTTAATTCTGACGAAGCGTTGGCCGCAAGTTACCTTATTTTTTTTTTAATCGAGACGATAATTTTGTATCCGATCTTTTGCTAGTAAACTGTTCCCTGTCTTAAAAAACTATTTCGTTGGTTTGACACTAAAAATCTTTGCGTATATATATATATATATATATATATATATATATATATATATATATATATATATATATAATCGGTATTACGCCAAGCAAGGCAGTACAGCCACTGAAGCGCAAGGGGCTACAGGATATGGACGAATTAGGAACAGGAACGTTAATAATGAGCAGAAAGGGGAAAGAGTAATCAAGAGGACAGTAGGTAGCGATTGAAATTGTATTTAAAATTTTGCTGATTAA
>CAHIKZ030005435.1:5082500-5085000 GCA_903632075.3 Acanthosepion pharaonis | reverse complement strand
AACTTGAAACAAACTAATTTTGCCACGCAGTAAATTATTCGCAATATAATAAGCGAGCCGTACCAAAGAATCACGGGGTTGTGACGAAATTCGTGAATTATATAATTGTACCGGCACTTCTGTTTGGTACCTAAGACAACGCTGAGAAAAAGAGTTAAAAATGAAGAAGTAGCTATTAATTGGCAACTACAAGTAGCGTAACTTACTATCAGCGTACTGGGTTCAATTTTTGTCCAATCCATTGCGTTCATTTACCTGCAATTGCCCTTGGGAAAAACATGAATCGATCTCTTTCCTTACGTCTGGATTCAATAGCAGAGTCCACTGGACACACTAGTCTTGAGTGGCAGCCAATATAAGTGAAAGATAATTCCAAATTTTAGAAAAAAAGCAATGGGAAAACATTACAATACCTTTCCCAAGAATTCATAATAATTATAAGATAATAGTGGTAAAGAAATCTGTGGAGACCCATGATCGCTTATGTCCTAATGTTTGATAACATTAATAATAATTTTAATTCCTAATTTTGACTAAATAATCTTTGTAAAATAGCTCGTGTGATGCTATAATTGTTTTGTTGTAGATTCTTTTGACTTTTGATAGTCAGTTTGCTCTGCTTCATACAATGTAAAAGCGTAATAAAAGCGTAAATCATCAAAAGAAGATTGAATTCATTACAGTGGGATAAATCTTATGAGTCTAGCTTGTAAACCACCGCTCCATGACGTGACACACTTCTAACTAATTTTGATCTACGAAAACTCTGTATACTCGAACGGAAGCAATTCATCTTGTATTTTCTTAATCAATTCACTCTAAGAAATACAATAAAGCCATTATCCATTAGATGACATCCATTAGACATGGCACGTGGAACTAGAACAGTCTACCCCAGCGAGCGAAATAAAGGGCTCAGTTCGACATTTCAACCACCTGAGGAAGGCCGGAGTATACGACAGCCGAAACATTGTGAAAATATGGCAACAAAGATGAGGACAATAGTCCGAATAATGTAAATAGTAGACATAATACCTCATCTGTAGACAGATACTAAAACGCAAGGGTTATTGAAAAAAACGTTACTGAACCGAAAGGATTATAAAAAGTACAGGAGTCGAAGAGAAAGAAGACGATTTTCGTTGCATATCCATTTCTGAAAGCTGAAGAAGAAACTTGAAGGAATAGAAATGTGGTTCTAAAGAGGGAGGCTGAGAATACCATGAACAGAACATGTGAGCAACGAGTAAGTTTTAGAGAAAATTTTTAAAACAGACACCTATACGTAAAATCAGGAAGAGATATTTGAAATTTGTCAGGAACATAATGAGGAAAGAAGGCTTGGAAAATTTGATACTCAAAAAGACTGAAGGCAAGAGGCACAGATAAAACAACGCATAACCTACCTAGTGAGTTTGAGTAAATCAATAGTGGAACAGTGTTTAGGAGAGTAAGATAAAACGACATTTATTAAGAGCTACAAAGGACAAGAAATTGTGGAGAGCAATGATTGCCTACGTAGGAGAAGTTGACAGGAAATCAAGGAGTCTGAATAAATTTCCACAGGCAAGAAGTGCGAGAGAAGAAACTATTCGAATAGAACTTACGTTTACATTTATGAATTTCAACAGTAGACAGTTTTTGCCGTTAATTTATTACTACATTATTCATGAAGTCTTGGTCACAAAGGTGAGAATTCATCAAAACAATTACAATGAAATATATTTATAGAAAAGGCAAAGTGAAGCTACGCAATTGCGGTGGGAAAATATTTGAAGCCGAGATGCCAGGTCAGAAGGAAAATAACTGATAAACTAATCAATTTTAATATGTAGCCAGATTCACTAATCCGTGTGGTCTTGAAATATTTGAGCAAAGTTCACCTGATCTTGCAGTTGTACGCATCTACCGGAGTGTTTAAAAGCTCTTTTAGCGCATCCTTTTTATACATCTTTCCTACAGCATCGAGATATATCTTCGCTAGCCGACGAGAATGTCAACTTGCTAGGTACAGTGGAGGCGTGATAGACAAGCGTATAACGAGATTGATTCAAACGTATTTAATTGTAAAAACGACATTTGTACATTTGCGAAACAGGTGGCAATATTCGTGAACAAACCTCTGAACACTAGCTGTCATTAATTTAAATAACAGCGGAACGACTACCACCCTACTTTGAATAAAAAAAAATGTCTTTTTTTCGTGATTAAATTTGTGATAAAATGTTTAACACTTGTCTTCCTATTTATACGTTTTCTTTCTTTTTTTAATTAATTGCTCACCCAATACAAGACCAAAGACCTCCTCAAGGTAGAGTTTCTGAATGAGGTTCATGTATGAAGGATAAGAAGAGGATCAAATAAGTACAGATTATAAGGATATGTAGACAAGAAAACGGTTGACCCTAGACTTGAAGAGTTTACAGTCAGTGAAAAACGATGCACTCGTGAATGAGTTCAACAAAGTAGAGTTTCTTGAGAATATGTCTAAAGGGAACAT
>CAHIKZ030005435.1:5030000-5077500 GCA_903632075.3 Acanthosepion pharaonis | reverse complement strand
TAACGACTCATCTATGGAAAATGTGTTGTAGAGTTGAACTCAGTTGAGGCTGGACAATGACAATTGGGTAGCTTCAGCCCAGATCTGGTACTTGTATTATTTCATTTGATCTAGCGCTTGTAAAGAAATAACATGCCAGGTACATTCGGGAGTGGTTCAAAGAAGCGACCATTTTTTTTCCATAATTTTTAGTGGGGGATCTTTTATTCTGGTTCCACATTAGATCAGGACTGAGCTTGACTTCCAATAGACATTTAAAGCAAGGAACCTCCTTGATAGATGAAGCGTTCGTCATGGTTGGAGAAAACCCATGCTTTGCTCTCTATGATAAAGCGTTGCCAGGCTTCTTTTTGGAAGTATCAAATGTGACAAGCCATTCTAGATATAAATCTTTATAACGGTGCATCATTTAGGCCTTAGGCTGATTGCGAAATTGACTGACATTTCTTTGGTATCTCAACAAAATAAATAAATAACACACCGCCCAGTAATATAGTTACTCACGACCTGGATACTGGGGAACAAGTCCTTTATTTGTCGAGTTACCATTTCTTGATAAATTGCCATCCAATGCTAAAGAACATTATGCGATGCCATATGACCAAAATAGGAGTATTGCAGCCATAGCTGGAATGGCGATTGCCCGAAAGCGCTTAGGATGATAAATTATTCTCCACTTTGCAACAATTATCCCACGGACGAAACGTCGCCAGCTTTTCATTAGTATATCGCTATTACTGTCGCAGACGTTCGGAGGAGTTACATTTCTTGTTGCCACCAGCTTGGATCTTCAAAAGCTCGGAATCGCTCTCCTGTGGCAAACCAACCACATTTTGTCCGTGTTCTATTGATAAAGAAGCAAATTCCATTCAAACATCTTCTTCCCCAGATATGTTACTTTGACAACGGCCCTGTGTCAACCAATCCGTCCTCATAATACTCTTACATCCCCCTTCCTTCTCCCATATAATCTCACCCACTAAGCCTCGGGCTTGAGTGGCTCTTGAGCCTTCTGTCTGGTGAGCTGTTGATATCACTTTGCATTAACAAAATTAGGCAATCTAGAGTGTATGAACATAAACAGACCTAAGCAATCGCGTTAAATGACAGAAATAAGAAGGACCGATTTCCAACTTTACAGTCTTCTCATAATCTCTCAGTGACCTATATATAAAGCCTACTAAATGAATAGTGGCACTTGGCCTGAAGATTTCAGGGGCATCAAACTGACAGTAGCAGAATTGAAGTGTTGATTCCTTTGTCTCCACTATCACTATAATTATACGATCTACTTCCAATATTGCTTAATCTTTACCTATATACACAGCACATTTTAAGTAACAGTATCTATTTATCTAACAATAATAAAAATAACAAGAATGACAACAGTGACAACAACAATAACAATAATAATAATAAAAGAGAACGATCTAATCTAATCTCTCAGATATTGCGATCAAAGACCAGAAAAAAAGAATGCACTTTCTCATTGACATAGCAGTTCGTGCAGATTGTAATGTATGTTTGAAGTTCTTAAAAAAGGATTTTGAAGACGGAATCTCAAAAAAATGTGGCGCAGGAGGACAATGATGATTCCAGTTGTAGTTGGAGCCCTCGAATTGATTTGAATATGTCCGATAGACTCATTGAAACTGATTAGTGGTAGCACCTGTCTTAAGGAAGTAAAAAAAATGTACGCACAGGTACAGCTCACACCATACGAATGATCAGTGGAAAATTTTATGAAGCGATTTATGACCTTAGGTCTCTGGTTGGGACCCGGGAGGAAATGTCTATACAACAGAAATAAAAGGAAATAATAATAATAATAATAATATAACTATAAACATATATATTACAAGAATTTAACGTGTTTTTCGGGTTAGCAGAGCTTCTACCAAAAATGCTCTAAATAGATGACTAGATTTATAATATTCAATAAATTAAGAAAAGTTCAAATGACTTTTTTTGGTTAGTCAACGCAAACGTTTCGCATCGAAACGCTCATCAGCGCCAGATATTTGCTAAATTTATTACCAGATCCCATATTTATACTTTTTTTAAGTGAATGAACGCTAATTCTAACTTTCGAATTTAGTTTTAAACATTTAATATATTTATATATATATATATATATATATATATATATATATATATATATATATATATATATATATATATATATATATATATATATATATATATATATATATATATGGCTGGATACAACCAAATATGTTAGCTCTATCTCTGATATTGAGCGCTTTCTAATAAGTACCGCATATAATATATAAATAATTATACATATATATATATTTATTTATATTTATATACACTTTTCACACATATATATATATATGCGTATATATATATATATATATATATATATATATATATATATATATATATATATGGCTGTATATACATGGATAAAAAGAGAGAAAATTGTTATTGTTAATTGTATAAATCTTTGTTTTAAAATTTGTTGGTTGGCCAGGGAGTGTGTGGTTGATTAATAATTATTTATCTCTATCAACATAAAAGGTTTAATTTCAAATATAACAGCAAGACAATGCCTTGCACGCCAAAATTTAATTTTAAAAAGTATGCTTAGAAAATATATTCACTTAATGAATAACTGGACATTTGAGTAGCTTTTTTAATTCAAAATTTAGCTTTTTTAATTCAAAATTTAGCTTTTTTAAACGATATAAACATTATTAATTTTGTGTGGTCAAATCACAAAAACTTTAATGAAATCGTGACTCCTGTCGAATTATTAATTTTCTCAACAAATTACCCCGGAAATAAAAGTGAAAAATCCTCGTTTTTTTTTTCTTGGTGGTGTGACAGTATCTGTAGCAATTGTAGTAATAGCAATAACAGTGAAAGTGATATAAAAAAAATTATTAAAAATTATTAATTCAAACAAAGTAGACCAGTTACCAGAACTGATTTTTTTTTATATACGCTGCCAGAAATCTTACATGAAATTTTTGCTGAATAATTTTTGATCTATATGGTTATGGGAATATTTTGATGTTTAATCTATATAGCTACGGGAATTTTATTATGTTTGATCTATGCGGTTATGGGGGTATTTTGATCTTTAATCTATATGGTTATGGGAGTATTTTGATGTTTAATCTATATAGCTACGGGAGTATTAATATGCTTTATCTATATAGTTATGGGAGTATTTTGATGTTCGATCTATATGGTTATGGGAATATATTGATGTTTCATCTATATGGTTTGGGGATTATTTTCCTGTTTCATCTATATGATTATGGTAGTATTTCGATGTTTGATCTATAGGGTTATGGGAGTATTTTGATATTTGATCAGTATGGTTATGTTGTTAAGTAAATTTACACGGAGGAGCATAACTTAAAAATATTGAATATTTAATGCATAAAATAAATGCATTATTTACCATTAGGCTTCTGCATCATTCGCTTTTCTTACTTTTTCGCTGCCAATATTTGAGGATGACCAAGCGATTGCATTGCTCGAAAATGAATTGCTGACATCATATATTACTGTAGATATGATGGACTTTCCTGTTGCCTTTCGCGTATGAGGGTTCAGCATTTCAGTTCCACGAATTGAATATTCAGACTAGCCGCACATAAGAATTAATTAAATCTTGTTCGGAAACATCTACAGTTTAAGGAAGAAGGGAATACTGAAAACTAGTTCACATAGTACCAGGTCCCCAGCTAGTCATCGCCCCTCATGTTTTAAATTCAGAGTTGATAATTTCACAGACTGTTTCCCCCAAAAGGCAAATGAGTCCAATCTGTGCTATTATATTAAACCAACAGTGGGGGGAGAAGAAATGGCTTCATACATTTCACAAGGGAACTTGTCCTTCGGATTTATTTTTCCGGCCGCCATCCATTACACCACCTATATATATATATATATATATATATATATATATATATATATATAAATATAATGTATTGGGGCAGCAGATCATTATTTAAATGTATATTGTTAAATATAACAGACAACGAATGTTCATTATGTTTGATCATGAGCCGTTTCAAGCGTCGTATATTGGCTTTAGTTTTTGGAGAAAATGAACACAAAACTGTTCAATATTTGGAAATTATTTTATTATTCTGTTCCTCAATCTAAGCTTTCACCATCCGAAGCTTATAGCGGGTCATGATCAATGATAATAGACATTCCTTGTCTGTTATGTTTAACAATATATATATATATATATATATATATATATATATATATATATTATACACAGTAGCATTAGAATATGTAAGTTACTACTACAAAATTGTACATTTTGTTTCGACGTGTAATAAAGTATATATATTTAATAAAGTATACAAGTTAAGAAATATATATATATATATATATATATATATATATATATATATATATATATATATATACATTGACATATCTCTCGATATATATATATATATATATATATATATATATATGTGTGTGTGTGTGTGTGTGTGTGTGTGTGTATGCGTGTGTATAAGTTGGTGACTTCATGTGGTCGTACTGAAATATTGATTCATACACCAATATATAAATAAATGACCCTAAAAATATATCGCTGTTTGATATTGGTGTTTAGCACCATAATACATTGGAACCTCGGTTCCCGAATTTACTTCGTTCCTGAAGGCAGTTCGTAATCCGAAATGTTCGTAAACCGAAACTCGTTTTCCAATAGGAATCAATGTAGAGGAAAATGTCACAGTATAATAAAATTAGAAAAGATAGTCACTCCACAACATACGAATGCATACAACACGGCGATCGACTCAGAAATTATTCCGTTCGTGTTAACTCGGTTTGGCTATGATGTTCGAGAAGCGAAATTTCGTTCGATAACCGACGCATTTTCGTCACGAATTTTCTGTTCGAAAACACGATTTGTTCGACATGTGAGACGTTCGACAACCGAGGTAGCACTGTATTCTTGTCTGTTGATTTGAACCAATCCTTTTTGATACAGAGATATTTCCCTTAGGAATACAAGTATATATTAATGTTGTACACAAAATAATAAGAATTTCAAATTGACTTATTCAGCACGTTCGAACAGCTAATAAAAATATGAAATCCGTGAATGATAAACATGAATATAATAAAAATAACGATAGGGTTGCTTGATGGAAATAAATTAGCGATTATTATATTAATAATAATGGAAATACTGACATTCCTGTTACTATTACTATTACCAATAATAATTATAATAAAATAAACAAAACAAAATTCAACTTAAAATCTAATACAGTTAAGACAAATAAAAAAAAATATTCAGATATTTTGCATGTCAGTTGAATCATCGCCTTGATAAACAATTTATTTTTAGACAAGATTTTAATTCATGATGTCTATATGTATCTATTTTATTTTTTCTTGCTTCGAGAATGTTGTTTCAGTTTTTGGTATTTTTTCTTGCAAATACCGGAACAAAATATCCAAGAAGGAAATACGAATGATTAAGATTTAATTATAAACGAGGCAAGAAGTCCAAAATAGTTCGTAGATTGAATAAAAAAAAAATAGTAAAAATTATAGAATAGAGGAAATATAAAAATGAATTAAAAAAAAAGACAGTAAAAAGAAGACAAAATAATAGAAAGTATTGCGATGCAAAGAATCGTGAAAAGAAAGAAAGAAACGAAATATAGAAGGGGGGGAAATAAAAAAAAAGGAAATATAAAGGAAAAAATAGAGGAAGAAAGAAAAATTCGAAATATTGAGGGACAAATAAATAAAAAAAAATAACGAATTATAGAGAAAGAAAGAAACGAAAATTAAAGAAATAAATATAAAAGAAACTAAAGAGAAAGAAAAGGAAAAAAAAAACGAAATATAAAGGGAGAATGAAAGAAAAAAAAACAACAAATAAATAAAGGAGGAAAAAGAAAGGAATTAAAAGAAAAAAAACGAAATATAGAGGCAGAATGAAAGAAACGAAATGACGAAAAATAAATAAGAAAGAAAAAAAAAAAAGAAATGAGGAAAGAAACAATTGAAAAAGTAACAAACAAATGAAAGTTGAAGGAAATAAACATTTAGAGATAAAAAGGAAGATCTTATATAAATATAAAAGAGAAGAATGAAAGCGAAGAAAAGACGTATAGAATATTAAATGCATAATCAAAAGAGACTAAAAGAAAATTGAAAGTTAATAAAGGAAAGATACTGATTCATTAAATCATCGAAATAAATCGTCTGAATAGAACGATTGAAAATGGTATATTTTTAAAATTTATAATTGCATCAAAAAAAAAAAAAAAAGGAAAATCTCTGAAGGGGGTGCTGAAAATTTCTCAGTCCGACATCCGAAAAATCCGTATTTCAAAGACCAAAAATCAGAAGTTTTTTTGAGGAGAAAAAAACAAAAAAAAAAAAACAAAAACAAATGTACACATTAAGTAAGATGTGAATACGTATAAGAGACTTTAGGTTCTGTGAATCGAGACCTTTTCCTTTTTCTGTTCAAAAACCATCCAGTATTTCTTAGCATATACAAATAAATCGAAAATTCAAAATCATTATTAATTAACACTAACAAGAAGAAAAAAATATTGGCAAACTTGAACCATCGTGCCAGCCAAAATAAAGTAACGAGGCGTCAAAAGGACAGGTTTCAATTGACACCGCTATTATGTTAAATAGCTTCCAACCGCAGCGATGTTTGGTGTTTTAAAAAAACGAGACGATTAGAATTGTAATAAACCGAAACATATGATGAAAGTGAATTTATACATTTTTCTGTTCTTGAGAATTTAAAAATATTAAACACAATTTATTTATTAGATTGTCTATTTACAAGAATAATTTTACATTTACAACATTCTAAAAATTAATAAATTGAAACTAAGGTAATGCTATATTTATCCTTTACCTATTTGTAAAGAAATAAATATAAAAACAATATTTTACACATAAATTTATATTAAGTTTACTAAATGATTAAAAATATGAACACTTTAAACGGAAATTCTTATTATTTACCATTCTATAAATTTCGAATATATTCACAATGAACAGATGTTTTGCCAACCACTTTAAGGAATAATATAAATAAATTGAGTTTATTATTTTTGTTGTGAATTCTCAAGGACAGAGAAAATGTATAAATTCACTTTTATATGTTTAGGTTTTCAAAACAATAACTATTGCCGAGATGTGAAGGAATCAAAATAATAGCGGTGTCAAGGGAAAAAAATACTTTTTTTTCTGCGAAAACGAATGTCCATGTTTGCAAAAATATTTATTTAAATCATTAGAATTTTGTTGTTTTTTTTTTTTTGAGATTTAAAAATATCTTTATATAATTATTTTTTCATGCGATTTCATTTTTAGGAACAAACACCGAAATCTATATTTGATGTTTGCAGCAAAGGCTGCCGAGAGTTAATCTGGTAATCCTCTCTGAGAATCCAAAATCTGGGAAGGCTATCTGACTCTTATAAACATTTTCAGAAAGTCTTGAAATAAGTCAATATAAAAAGAAAGAAAAAATGTATAATTTTTTGTTTAGTTCTTAAGTTTGAATTTCCGTTATAAGCCAAACATGTTTATTGACTGTTTTTCAATTTATAACTGACCGATTACCACAACTTCAAGGTAGTGTAATGGTTAACAAGCTTGTATTGCGAGATCAGTTAGGACGAAGTGAGAGTTAGATCCTCTTTGGGAACCCTTTCATTTCGGCCTCGTTCTACATCTAATCTACCCTAAGTAGATCGTTTCGACGTGGTTTAAATTTTAGCAAGCTTGTCTTGTCTGTATTCTAAGTAGGGAGTTAGACATTCACCGTGTGACCTATACATTCGCCTTCCTGCCACATCTAAGCTACACTTATTAAATCACTATAAATGAGCGAATATGAGAAATTTAACCTAGTGTAATGGCTAGCCAGATTATCTTGCTAGATCAATTACGACTAAGTAGCGAGTTCGATCCTCACTCGGTGCCCCACTCTTTCGGTCGAGTGCCATATCTAATTTACGCTTAGAAAATTGCCCTAACTTACTGATTATGTGAACGTGATATTCTGCTCATTTTTCTATTATAAGGAGGATTTTTACTGACCGCTCTATTAACCGGGTCTTTCGCTTCTCAAATCTCTTAACATAGCAGCTTCTTTTGTCTGCCGTGTCCATTTAAGGCGTTGACGATCATGACTCGCAACTATTTCCTGTCATTTGCTGTTCTTAATAACATCTATTTTTGCCATGTCTCCGCAGGGCATTCGCTCAAGCTTGCCTGGTAGTTTGTATGTTGCATTACTGTGGCTCTTTACCTTCAATATGTGCTGTGAGTGTCCCATTTTCCAAACACTCTTTCTTCATTATGTGCCCCAGAAATTTCAGCGGTCTCTTCTTGATGTAAAGCATAAGTTTTCTTTTTGTTTTCATTGCCTTGAGAAATTTTGTCTTTTTGTTATTTCTCCATAACCCTGTTCTAACATCCATTTACTGAAGCCCATGAAGTCTGTTACGTGCTGCATTCCTCTTTCCCTGAATCTGTTTTGTGAGTATCAGATTTTCCAAACCCTCCTTCCTCATTACGTGACCCAGAAACTTCAACAGCTTCTACCTGATGTTAAGTATCTTTTTTTTTTCTTTCCATTTTCTCCCAATCCTGGTCGTTGCTCACTTGCTCAATTCATGGTATCCTCATCATCTTTCTGTAGAACCACATTTCTGTTGCTTCAAGTCTCTTCTTCATCTGTGAGAATGGTATCCAGCATTCACTGCCATATCGAGGGATTGACAGTGCATAACAGATATATAATTAGTTATTAGATGGGTATGTATTAAATCATGTGTGAGTATGCATGAATTGGAATTTGTTTTAGACAGTGAGACAATACACCGGTGCTAAGTGTGTAAAGAATAGGTTTTTGATTCTGAATAAATATAGATAGATGATTTTTCCCACAATTCCCTGTCCTTTGTAGTTCTTAATATTTTTCTATTATCTAGCCTGGACCCTGTTCTGCCAATCATTTACTCAAGTTTGCTGGGTAGGTTATGCTTTATTTTCTTCGGTTTATGGTATTCTCAGCATTCTTCTGTAGAACCATATTTCTGTCGGCTCAAATCTCTTTATCATCTGCGAAGAATTTGGGTATCATTTGCTGCCATAAAGGAGGACTGATATCACGTAACAGTTCAGTGCTCTTTTCTTTGTTTCTAACGAAATTTTCCTGTTAAATATCTAAAGAAAATGAAATGAAAAATAAAAGTAAAGACAACGTAAAACTTTTACAAAATACATAATTTTATAATGTATTCAAGAATTTTACAAAATACATAATTTTATAATGTATTCAAAAATTTTACAAAATACATAATTTTATAAAGTATTCAACAATTTTACAAAATACATATTTTTACAATGTAGTCAAGAATTTTACAAAATTCATAATTTTATAATGTATTCAAAAATTTTACAAAATACATAATTTCATAATATATTCAAGAATTTTACAAAATACATAATTTTATAATGTATTCAAGAATTTTACAAAGTAAATAATTTTATAAAGTATTCAAGAATTTTAGAAAATACATAATTTTACAATATATTCAAGAATTTTACAAAATACATAATTTCATAATATATTCAAGAATTTTACAAAATACATAATTTTATAATGTATTCAAGAATTTTACCAGTCCCCAATGATATCTGTCCTGCGATATGGCAGCAAATGCTGGGCGATCTCCTCAAAGATGAAGAAGAAACTTGAACCAAGAGAAATATGGTTCTACAGAAAGATGCTGAGAATACCATGGATCAAGCAAGTGAGCAACGAGGTTTGGGAGAAAATGGAAAGAAAAAAACTTATACTTAACATCACGTAGAAGCATGTAAATGAATGTAATGGATTCGAGTGAAATTCGAACTCGGCTCTCTGATTTCTCAATCCGAGCCACTTCTCATTAAACCCAAATATAAAAATTGTGAAATAATTCATAAGTAAAATTTAAGTAAACGAACTGCTGGTCAACATCCTAAGTAGCTTATAAAAAATGTCGTTTATTTAATAATTAATCTAATACAAGTGTTAGACTTCTGAAGCATCTAATGAATATGGTATTTATTTTTTAATTTGAACTTAGTTTACCATAAGAAGATAGACGTTGAACAACTGCTGTTGAAAAAAAAATACAAAAAAATAAACTTTTTTATTCATCTGCTAACGAATCCGAATCGAACAAAGACGGGAATGTTTTCATTTATATATTTGTGGCTATTTACTAAAAATTAGGTTAATCAGTCAGTGAACGAAAACGTTTTGCATGATAAATAAAGAGTTTAGACGAGGGAAGATTGCCCATCATTTTAGGAACGTGGTAGGTGAAAACTCCTACACACACAAACACACACACATACACACACACACAGAGGGTACACTAACATTCTGAAACGAAGTTATTAGCAGAACTCAGACCAGAAATTTTCATTGCATAATGTCGATCAATGTTATTACAATGTATTTTTCTGTAAAATTAATGCAGTTTACATTATCCTGCTGCTAACATATTGTTGTACATCTCTCCCTTCCTCTCACTCTTTCTCTCATAAACACACGTACACACACACATATATATATATAAATATATACATACATATATACATACATACATATATATATATATATATATATATATATATATATATATATATATATATATATATATATATATATATATATATATATATATATATATATATATATATATATATATATATATATACATATATATATATATATATATATATATATATATATATATATATATATATATATATATATATATATATATATATATATATATATATATATATATATATATATATATATATATATATATATATATATATATAACGACAATTTACCTATTATCCCAAAGCAATTATATGAATAAAAATTCCTCAATGTAAATTTTATAAATATGTATATGCGTGTGGTTATGAAACCTAATTTAACTAAAGTCTGGGACGTGGTCTTGGTGTTATTGGACTGGAGTGGAAATCGTTGCGCGTGTGGTATTATAATCTCAGAAAGATTAAATTATATCAGCATATATTGGTAATACATTTTCTTGCCCCCCCCCATTTTTTTCAAGTATTCAAAGCCGAAGTCAGCAACATCCGAAATGCATTTGGTTGTCAAGTTTTATCAATGGCATAAGTGAATGGATGGTTTCCTGTTAAGTACGAACCAGTAGAAGGGCTAGTGTGGCTCACAGTGTAGATAGATTTTTTTTTAATTAACGTCAAAGAATTAATACACAAAACAGAATTAGAATTAAGACTGCATATTGGATGAGTAACAAGCTGGGCTAGATAGTGTGTTCTTTTGGGATAACCTGCCCAAGTTCTCTGCCAAAAACTACTTTGCTGCGTACAATCTGCCACATGACTGAGAACCAAATAGAATCTTTCCTGTCATACGACAATATGGCGTCTTTCAAGAGCTTAAAGCGCCCTGACATTTCTATGGGAATTGTGTCAGCAACGTCAATAATAGTTTACTGTGTTACTCTGACTGGTTATTTCCCCTGATCCAAGCGTAAGTGAGCATTTCTGGGAGGAGAATATTGTCCCGTAGCCTCAGTTAATTTTTTTACCTCCAGATCCCTCGTACAGATAAGGTGCTCGTTTTTTTTAGCACTGGCTTTCAACCCTAGGATGACTAGAATCGAACCCTGGATATTAAGAATCGCAAAGTGTTAATCTAAATGAGATCAGGGTATGTAAGTTTAATCAAAGAGCGCATGCGCAAACAACAAAGAGTACCGTAAACAACGAGCACGCAAAACAAGTGCTAAACATTTGTATCCTATTTTGTCTTCAATGCTCTATTATGCATTACTTGAAACAGACATGCGCTTTTGATGTGTTATAATAATGGTCAGCAAAACATTCGTGCATCGCGCCCATTTGAAATCGATTCTTATTTTACATAACAAAACAGTTACTGAATCTTTTCTTTTACTAATGATCGTTGATCATTTTGAAAGGTTTTCGTTTTTTGTTTTTTTTTTTAATATTATCATCGCTTTTTTTTTTCTTTTTTTCTTTTTTTTTTTTTGGCTGTTATCTTTGTTGGGCTTCGTAAACCGCTCGATTGGCCCCAAAAACTTTTTCCACATTCGCACACGTGACATGAATTATTCACAAAAAATCAGTTGGCATAACAAAAATGCGACAGGCATTTTGTTCGAATTTTAACATAAATTTTAAATTGATGCGTTGATCGAATTTTCTACTGACTGAAATATCCAAGAAACGTCAGAGTGACATATCTGTTTTCAACGATGCGTAACTATGAAGTGATGATGCGATCAAATTAAATTTTTTCATGGGCAGTTTCTGGTCAACCATTGGTCAACGTATACCACGTTCTTCGCGTATCTGATCTGAATATATATATATATATATATATATATATATATATATATATATATATTGCTGTAGCCTTGTTAGGACCAGAAATAAAGACACAAAGAGAGGAGTTAAACAAATATATTAATCGAAAAAGTAATACAAACATATACAAACGATAGTGTTACAGCAAGAATATTCGGTTCGATTATCAGCGCTGACTGCTGGAAACGTCTCTCTCCAAAAGATTATATATATTATATGAAACATATAGGTCCGTAAAATCTCGTGTTTTCGAACATAAACGAGATATTCGCCTCGGAAATTTAAACAATGCTTTAGTTGTACACACAACTAAAGCTGATGATAATTTCGATTTTGATTCTGTGAAAATTTTAAAATATTTTCATAATAAAAATCTTAGGCAGATTTATGAAGCAAGCATAATATCTATCTCACGCACGGCGAACACTAGACCTAGCTTCTTTAATATTTCCTCTTTTCTAGCAAGATTAATGCTCGACAAACGTACATATACGTTTTAGATCAAAATAAAATTCTTTTCGTTTTTCATTCAAAATACTCAAATTTTAGGAATACTTTTTCACAACATCGCCCACGTGACGACGACGTGATCATATTTAAACGGAACGCTGATCTTATAAAAGATTTCAGTTATATGTTTGGATTGCTATTGCTTTTACGTCCATCGTCTTTTTCATGTTGAATTGTATATGGTCTATGTTAATTATGTTATATGAATATGTCCTGAAGATGGTCTATTAGACCGAAACGTCCGACGTTGACATTATATTAACATTAAAACAGCATAATTGCATATTAGGATTTTTGTTTATTTTTTCCGTATATTTTCTTCACATATAATATATATATATATATATATATATATATATATTTATTAAAGACATTTTTATTTATGTTTAACGTTGTTATTTTATAGATACAAGTATTTAAGCAAATGCTCTGTTTATGATAAACAGTATTAAATAACATTTACCGGCCTGAATGTCTGAGAAATTTTCATAGAAAATATTCGTTCATAGACAGGATTCGAACCTGCATCCTATACGGAACCGTCATATACGCTGACGTGCCTTAACCACTCGGCCACCATGAACCTTATGGTAGACAAGGTCGAATTTACTGTTATAAACTACAATCTTCCATGAATCTCGTACATTCATAACTGCTCTGGCGTATCGAATGTAAACAAATGACGTCATATGTTAAGAAATGGACAAGGTCCGACAATTTTATTTATTAAAGACATTTTATTTATGTTTAACGTTGTTATTTTATACCTACAAGTGGTTAACAAAATCGAATTTACTGTTAAAAGGTTTAAATAACGTTTACCGGTGGTTAATGTCGTCATTTTATATGAAAATATTCGTTCATAGGATGCAGGTTCGAACCTGCATGTCTATGAACCGTATTTTACTATGAAAATTTCTTTCATATTCAGGCCGGTAAATGTTATTTAATACTGTTTATCATAAACAGAGCATTTGCTTAAATACTTGTATCTATAAAAATAACAACGTTAAAACATAAATAAAATGTCTTTAATAAATAAATTGTCGGACCTTGTCCATTTCTTAACATATATATATATATATATATATATAATCTTATAAATATAACTAAGTATACTTGTCAGGGAAAAACTTTAGGTGTATTGGCTTGTAAATGAACAAACCAATACCTAAGAAAAAAAAAAAGAATAAAAAAAATAAAGAACAAGGAACATGTAATTTTGGCTAAAATAATCGACCAGAATCCAAGCTCAGAGTCCAAAGAAAAAACCTCCGAAACGAGTAAAATAAAAATAACGAAACAAAGTGTTCAATAGGTTAAATAGACCAAACCTAACAATGAACCTAAAGAGACAGGCAAACCTACGCCGATCGTCAGTGTACCTGACGATCTGCGTTGGTGAAACCTAAGTAAGTTTGCTTGGCTCTTTAGGTTTATATATATACATACATACATACATACATACATATATATATATATATATATATATATATATATATATATATATATGTTATTGTTTTTCGATATTTAGTTATTCGATATTTTTCGATTATATATCGAAAGGCATCGATGTTTGTGTTAGCAAGAAGTCAGAAGTCATCGTGATCGAGTGTTTAAATATCTTGGCGTTGTTAAGAAAAAAATGATTATTGCCGCTCTCTCAGGAACTGTAACTAATGTCTCATCGGCATAGTTATATAAATATAAACCACAGGTGGACTCTGCTGGTTGAGTAGGCGTCCCTAACAGGAATTTGCTGGTCACCCATGCAGTTCGGAAACGAGTAGCCAACTATTATATATATTAAAAAAAAACAAACAAAAAAAAAAAACAGTTACCCCCGTATATGAACTACGCCAGCATTGTGTAAACCAGATATATTTTTTATTAAAACTGAAATTATGTAGCGCTGAGTCGATAAGCAACACGTGAAAGTTTTGTTGTGCATGAAACTGCGAGTCGTTCTACCGGCGAGAAATAATACGTACATTTATTAATATATATTTAATAGCTCTGTTATCTTACATCGAGCACTATTTTATTATAATGGGATGGATCTCTTTTCGGATTCTTCCGGGAGGATTGATATGGGAGAAAAATGTTTTTTTTTTCCCCATCAGCGTAGATGCTGCGGTTGTAGTATCTGTTCCGTGCCGGAGGCCTTCTCTATTCCCTCGCCCCCGACCCATGTTGTGTAATATCTGTTACGTAGCGGGGGTTTGACCGGCTATGACTAGCCTAGACAAGCTTTGACTAGCTTAGACAAGCTATGACCAGCTTAGACAAGATAAGACCAGCGGCCCGAATGAAAAACTCTCGGGTCACCACGTTAAAAACCGACCTTGTGTCACAACCTGGCTCAGTGGAGGGTGTCAAGGTAAATCTCGATCAGGTCCCTCTACATATGAAGGTTGAATGATGGAGAAATATCCATTTATGCGTCGCATGTCTTCAGCAATTAAACCTGTCGGATAGCATCCCTCAGTCAAGGAGACCCTCCGCTGAGTTACTTCATCACCTCACTGGATGCATATATTACTATGGATTAACGCCATTGCTGTGGGTTGATACCATCATGCTAGATGGTCGTTGAGCCTACAAGAAGTTTCATTCGTCCTTTGATAAGTCTTATTTTTCATCTTGCTGTGTTTCTAGCCACACTCCTTGTCAGAAAATCCTGGTGGGAAATGCGATTTAGTTACCGATGACCCGACTAGTAATGCGTCACGTGGTATCAATAAAACCAAAATGGCGTAACATAAAATTAAACACATATGCATTTCGGAAAAGAGAATTTAATCAATAAACCGAATATAAATAATATGGGCAGCCAAATGAAAAAAACTTTACTGTTTTAATGAGGTTTATGTACTTGATTCAAGGCGTCAGTCCTTATTTTCGTCCTTACTTTTAGTCTTTACTTCTTGCTTTCCTTTGCTACCTTTATTCAATACATCATTTGAGTATTAAGTTTTCTCTTAATGCCTCCTAGAGTAACAATTCTCTATTTCTGATATTAGGTATGGGTGCCTTTCTAGTAATCATTATCTTTAGAACTTCCTCGTTGCTTCTATGTTCTTTCCGTAGTAATCTCAACAAAACACATCTATATCGCTTCATTGGCCAACATTCGCTGCCATGCAAGAGGATAGTCATGTCATCGCTGATCAGCATTCTTTATATATGTTTGAAAAAAAGTATTGTATGCCTTATTACTTTCGTTAGTGTCTAGTAGTTCTTGTGTAAGTGGTGTTTACGCTAAAAGACAGGAAGTCGAATTTTGCTTTTCGTAATAGTCAAACAGGCCCTATCCACTTTGAAAACTGAGGTAAAACTAGCTCATCATCCACTGGCTTCCAATATCGCCTTGTTGCTTAATCTCCAGAGATACAGTGTCACAGGACGAATGTTTGATGTAATCCAATCTTTATAATCGTGAAATAAAGGTCATTTTGAACGGGCTCGCTTACAGATATTTTCACACGAACACGGGATTCCCACATGGATCCTACGCTGTTTCCGATTTTAATGAATGATCTCCCCGATGTCATCCGTTCCAAAATAGGTATTTATGCAGATGACACTACCATTTACTTCTGTTTCAATAGTAAATCCGTCAGATCTGACAAAGTAAACCTGACAGCTGCACTTGAAAATCAGTAGTTAGCTGGGGCAGGAAATGGCTTGTAAATTTGAAGGCCTCCAAAACCAACTGCTTTCAGATAACCACAATAGGAAACTTTTCTGCCTGCCATTAGTTTGGCTGATGCTAGACTTCATGAGGGCAATACACTGCGCCTTCTTCGCCTCACGTTTCCCACTGACTTGAAATGGAGCGACTACATCGAATCAATAGTTGCATTTACTGCAAGGAATTTCTAGTCACTGTGCGTTGCCAGAAAAAAAAATTTTTCTCTTCAGAATCCATCTAGCACATTTAAAAATCTACCATTCATCCGTGGGTGGAATACTGTTGCCGTATCTGGTCTGGTGTTCCTGACGTACATCTTGAAATTCTTGACAAAATCCCAAAAGGATCAGGGATAAAATCGATGTTAACTTGACATCTCGACTTCAGTCATTTTCTCATCTCTAAAGCTATTTTCACGGCAACTGCTCTGGCAAGCATTTTTTCTTTCTGGTCCTGACTGCGTGAATTTAAGATTGTTACTAGATTGGCATCTAGTTCCCACCGTTTTACTGTATAAATAGCTGAATGGAACTGCCAATTCTACTTCAACAGTGTATTTTTTCTCGCACTTCTCAGATTTCGTTTAACTGCTTCAATGGTAACTACAATTTTCAAAAATGTAGACACAACGCCATTCACGATTATTTGTCTCAATGAATCCTCTTCATCTTTTTCCTTTCCTCAATTCTGCTTATTCTCCGACTTCTCTTTCGCTTTCACTCACTGTAACCTTTTGTGTACTAGTGGCATTCCCGCCTTGCTTGGGGTAAAATGATTGAAAACATTAACATTAATAAATGTTCTCAATGTTAATCTGTTTTCGTTCTGCAGGTCGACGTGAGTAGACATAGCAATTAAAGGATACACAAAAAAAATTGCGTTGAATACACTTTCCTTGTATTTAATCTTCACTTTTAATCATTTAACCATAAGCAACGCGATAATGCCAGTAAAACGCAAAGAGTTACCGACAGTGAAAGAAATGTGAAAAAATATAGTGAGAAGAAAGGACAATAAAAGTACCAGTTTCATTAAGATAAGATGGTGAGTGACGTTTTATTTAAATTTATGGAGATCGAAGGTTTTAACGAAGCCAGAAACCAGAAGAGATTTCAACAGGAGAGTAGTGCTTGAAAAAAAAATTATTAGAATAAATCTTACATTTCCATCTAGCTATTTCAATGGTAAAACGATGAGACCAAGCTGCCAATCTAGTCGTACGCTTAAATTCATGCGAAAGCTCATTACAATTGCCATGAAAATATTTATAGAAAAGCCACAGTTAAAACATGTCACTGCAATGGAACAGTAACTGAAGTCAAGATGCCAAGTCAGAACCGATAACATTACAAGTCTTTCTACAGATTTTGTAGAAAATCTCTCTATATATAACAGGAAAACCAGACCAATGCTTGATGGGTGGTCGAATTTAAGTAGTATATCCAAAGGCGCCAATGTTGAGTGTTCGTGTCTTGATAAAATCTAAGATTTCATATATTGACAGTTTTTACTTTTCATCATAATACTGGCGTAAAGGAGTTTTTTTTTTCTTTTCTTTCTGTATGCGTATCCATAAATTTTCATTTGACAAAAGGTATACTACTTTGCTTCTTTCAGTTATGCCTATTTGGTGAAAATAACTTTCAAAAATAGATTTTTGACAAGAAAAAATATTACTAATTTATTTAAAGAAAATACCTTTATAGATATAAATATGTAATACAGAAAATCTTTTTTAAAATTCATGACATACTGAGCGTGGTGCCCAAAAATAAGAAGAATTTTCGTGATGAATATAAGTTTAGATTTATATTTTTCGTTTAGTTCAATTTTTTTCTACAAAACAGACATGATAGCATGGGCACGCCCACGCATATTCAGATTTAGTAGGAGGGGATGAGTAGAGTTGTGATTTTTTTTTAATTGGTACGGATTTATTGGTATGCATTCTTGCACGTTACAAAATCTGTGAAATAAATATATTATTGGCGTCTTAATATAAAAAAAAAGATTTAATTGAAATATTTTCCTCCTGTCTTACATATTTATTTCATACAAAAGAAATATAAGACTCATAAAAGTATCCGAAAAGACATAATCTCACAATTCTCAACACCAGACCAAAGACCATTTCTACAGGTGATGAAAAATGTGTTTTGCATGTCTACTAAAGGGAAATAAAAACTAGTTATCAGCGAATGAGAAGCCAGTTTTGAAACAAAAAAAAAACAGGACTCCAATAGGAAATACAAAATTATATCTTTCATTACAAGCTACTGCACATGGAAAGACAATCACTGTAAGGGTATTTTTCCAGTAATTTGCTCGGATAAACTTTTTCTTCTTTTAAAAAATACTGAGGAGGTGGGTGAACCGGGCGATAGGGAAACGAAGCATTACGACAAAAGTAATCAGAATTGTTCTTATTCTCCATAATAACAATGTAAAGGAACACCATAGGATCGTTAGGATGAGAAGTTTTCTACATTTGTCCATACTAACCAAATTTAGCATCAATTAATTTTTTTTTTTTTTCGATATCCAGAACATTTTATATATGGGAGAACACTCGGAAACATTGAACGTGAGACCAGATTTTCAAACATTTTTTCGGCGAAAAACCTTGTTTTTTTTTTTTTTATTTTTTACACACAACATCGAAAATCCGTTCTCCCATAGGTGTGTAGTCGTTAACAAGGAAGATAATAACATTTTTTAATAAATAATTTCTAATAAATTTAACTTATTTATTTTTTATATCCTTTCTTGTTAAACGTAATTACATCCCGATCACCAAAAGATTTCAAAGACATACAAATTTCTACGTGTCCCAAGGGAGAAAAACTTTTTTTCATGAATCGCTTGTTACATTGTATCTGAAGTTAAGATTTTGCTTTTCTTTATTTATGAGCTCAAGTTTTGTATTTAGTGGCTGAGCTTAACCTTAACAGAGTAGTGGACTAACACAGATATCGTTATACTAGCGAACTGGTCGGCGAGACGAAGTTTCTAACGAATTCATTTAATTGGCATTGTTGCATGTGCAACTATTTAGCGACCCCCACCCCTCCAACGTGTACATGGTGCATTTTTCGGAGAGCAGGCGTGGGCATGCAAGAAAATGAAATCGAATACAAAGCTATGACTCCAATTGCAATATTGAATATCTCTTTTGCATCGATGACCTTGGGAAATATAATCGATCCAGTTCCTCACCTATACACCTCTTCTGCTGGGTAGCTCACAGTTTTTCACTGGTATGCAACGACGTTAAATAAAATTAAATAAAATCGTAGAAAGAAAACAAATAGAGAAGAATAACTAGACTCTATCATGAATGACTTCTTGATATTTCATATGTACGATCCAATAGATTAATCCCGTATAATGTGGTTTAAAAACTACAAGTGTATGCATGAAACCGCGGATAGGATAGATACTATGATTTTTTTATAATACATACACACCTAGGATAAAGTTTGGTTCGGTTTCTTTAACGGCATTTCAACTCATGGATCATTCACTGCAGAGATTTTATTTTGTTGTGAGAATATTTTCTTTGTTTTGTCTCCCAAAAATGTGTTGCTTTTAATAAATATATATATATATTGTCATCAACAGACAGAATCTTTCACTGTATCACAGCTAATCAGTGTGGCTATGTCTCTAGCTAGGGTTGAAACCCGGCTGAATTGGCTTCAGTCGGAGAATCTACCCCTAAGACGTAGGCGTACGGAAGGCATGAAGGTGAATTTAAGTACAAGGGACGGAGAGAACTTGATTCGTTTTATCGAATAGTATTGAATTAGCATCAGTAATAATCACTGTTTACAAACTCACACTTTCTCACCAGAGAGTTCAAACAAAATAAATTTTCCGGATCATATATATATATATATATATATATATATATATATATATATATATATCATAATATATGACATGCTTACTTGGAGTTAGGGCACTTTATACCTTGGGGTATAAAACAGCCTAGTCTAAACTATATCAAGCTAGACCAGTTTATACCCACTTTAATATTAAATCAACATGTCTTTTCCTGAGCGAGAATGTAAGCTGAAAGCTCCTGTCTATAGACTGGTATTAATGACTGAGCGCATTTAACAATCATCCCTATTTCTAAAAGACTTAACTTGTTCATTTAATACAGCTGTTGGGTAAAAGTAAATAGTGGTCTAAAGTAGACAAACTTGTTTATAATAAACACATATATATCTTTAGCTTTTTCTTTTCTTGTGAGTCACATCTTATGATATATGATGAGAGAATAAATCTAATATAAACTTCTCATGTCATTGCTCACAATTGTTTTGCTTTTTTCCGTAGCTAAAAGAAAGGGCTTAGAGCAATATATTCAAGCCGAGAAGGATTCATACCCACTGATATGATCCTAACAGAAACCCAGGTAAAACAACCTATTGTAGAATAATCCAGGGCGTATTCTGAGCTAGGCTTATAGTCTTGCTATTATTTCTGATCTGAATTTCATAAACCAGGAAAAAGAACTGGCCGATAATGTGAACATTGTTCGAAAATAATTGTTCGAAAACAATTATTCGAAAAACATTTTATTCGAATTGTAAATTGTTTGATAGAAAATTATTCACAAGTAAAATTATAATAAATGATAATTTTCGAAATTCAAAATATTTATTGCAATAAAAATTTAAAAATTAAAAGATAAAATATACACAAATGATAATTCGAAATACAATTATCTTTAATAAAATAATTTAGTAAGAAATTTTTTTTATAACCCTAAGTTATATGATACTGCAAATAGTAAACTACTCTAGAGTGCTCTTTAAAAGGTGCTACTACTTTTTTTAAGTTTTCCATTTACATCGCAGTATTTCTTGGTGTTCTTGATATTTTACCAATCTGCTCTTATTTTTGCAATATGCATTTCTTGCAAGCCCTGTTCTCTTTGAAACAGCATCTAAGAATTTCCTTATTGTAGAATGAGGGGATGACACTACTTTCTGCAAAAGCCCACTGACATCCTTCAAGGACGTTACTAGTTCTAGGTAAATCACCACTCTCTCAAAGCAAGACCACATAGGTATCTCGAATAATTATCATTTAGTATAATTGTCGTTTCGAATAATTTTCATTCAAACAATTTATAATTCGAATAAATGTTTTCTTCGAATGTTTTCTAATCATAGTTTTCGAATAATTATTTTCGACAATTTTCTCGATACGGACCTCCCAGAGAATGGGTTTATTTTCTGTGCCAACATACTCTGAAGGCATCATAAAGACATCAGTATGTTGAATTAGTGAATATTTGAACATCAAATACCTTGGGGTATGGATCAGCTATAACAAATGTATTGAAGGAGACAAGGAAATTGAACATTGAACAGACTGTGTTAGGCGTTGTTTTGCCCAACACCGCAACTTGCCCCAAAACCAAAACATTAATCTGAAAACTAAACTTAGTTTCTTAAGCTTGAGACTTTTATATGCATGCCATGCATGACACTAAACCCGTTCAGTAATATCTAATCTACCAGCTGTATACAACCGCTTTCTCAGATCAATGATTAAGAATGGCTTCCATCGTATGAAAAGCCTGTAGTTCTTAACGAGGTTTTTCTACAAAACTCGGGGACTGGCGCTACAGAATGACAAAAAATTGTACTAAATAACAGATCACTGGCATATATTCAAGTAAATATAATAATGATATAATCATGACGTTGACGTCGACACAGTTTCGAATAAAAGGTTAGAAGAGAAGCCAACATCAGTACTGCAAAGCGCAATGGAAGTTAGTGGATTTGAGGAACCTATTTTCTTTAAAAATGGTTTTAATGGAAAGATTTTATAAATTTCAACAGATAGTAGTACTCAATGAATAACGAATATGTTCATATAAAGGAAAACAGCAAATATTAGAACTGACATGTAATATTTACTTAAATAGAGATTTGAAGCATTGGCTATACAGAGACTGTTACATGATCTACAGTGTAAACTAACAGTTACTGTTGGTGTAAACACAAAATGGAGGAATTATTGCTTAATCAATGATAGAATGATTTGTTCAGCGGCATATCAACTCCTTTTAATGTTGAAATTTAATTTTCTTCGGAGGTTTGATGTATGAAACATTTGTCATTCTGCTTTCACAATTGAATACATGGTAGATAATGCTCAGCTTTTGTGCATATGAATGATTGTGTGGATATAATTATTAGAGGTGATGATATACATTTTATACTGTAATTTTTTTAAAGTTATATTTTGGAATACAGTTTATGTAAGGAATATTCGGATACTATATGAATTAATATCATGAAATAATGCTTCCATGTTGGTTGGTTTATTTTGCATAGCTGCACATCAAACCCTATGGGTTATTTAATGCCAAAATGTAAATAATTTGAATAATTTTATGGTTGAACTAAATAATTTGAACGCAATTGTATATTTTCAAATACAGATAAAATGAACTGTTGGTCATTTTGCTATGAAATGTATTGTTGGTAATTCTAAAATAAAAAATGTATTACTGGTAATTTTACTTTAAAATGGGTACTGTTGGTAATTTTACGATAAATAAGAGTTATTAGTAATTTTAATATAAATAAGTATTGTTGGTAATTTGCTATAAATAGGCATTTGCGGTAAATAATTTCATAGTTGTTTCGTATTGGTTTTTTTTTCACTATGGGCCTATACCTGGGACTCTAACAAGTGCTACCACCCCAAGTCAGGGTGGACCTGGGACCAACAGCAATTACGACGTGGTTCCATGATCCTCAAAACCTCTTATCTCTACATCAGAAGCCTTGCTGTCAGATGTAGTTTATCGTTATACCAAGGACTAATTATTTTTTCCATTGGAGAACTGTGATATAAAATCCGTATTATACTTATTGGATGATTTATTTAAAAAATATGTCCTTGTGGTCTTGGAAACGCTGTAGTTTAATTTGCAAAGAGTAAAATGCTATTTTTATTTTTATTTCGTCCATTTTTCCTTAACCCAGAATATTTGTAAAACCGTTGGCTAACGTTTAGATCAGATCAGTAAAAAAATATGCTTAAAGATCATTAATGAATGTTTCCCTATCCCATTTCTTGTCAACACATTCCAAAAGGCTGTATAATCATGTGATACAGACGGTAGATGTGCGAATGATTTGCAGCGACCTACAATAAATAATCAAATACAAAAAAAAAAGAAAAGAAAAGAAAAAAAACTTACAGATATTCGGTCGGAAATCTATTTTGGTACCAAAATTCAAATATTTAATATTGAACTATTGTAACAATACTAATTTAGTTTATTTTTCTAAAGTTTTGTTCATGTGTGTGTGTGTGCGTGTTTTTGTTAAATGTACTGTAAATTATATACCAACACTAATGAGAGGTTAAAAGTAACGTGAATAAATACACATATATGTATGTCATTCAAGAATAAGGACGTGAGAAGGTTACGAGATAAAATATGAAAACAACTTGCAATGCTTAAATATTTAAATAATGCATTCTATAAAACTTAAAACTGTAAAAAGACGGACTATCACTCACGTATTTGATATGACTGCTTATTCCTTCCCACAACCTCTCTCTCTCTCTCTCTCTCTCTCTCTCTATATATATATATATATATATATATATATATATATATATATATATATCTATCCAAGAGCATAAAATCCAGGTAGAGCTCTGTATAAAAGACAGAGCAAGAATAAATATAAAAGACTCAACCAATAATCTTCCATGGAATATTAGTGTTTGAGACTTATATATATATATATATATATATATATATATATATATATATATATATATATATATATAACTTAGACTCGACTCGAAAAACCTCGAATTTTTGATTTGCTAATAATCAAATCAATCTCGAGGGAAAAAAGGTTTTAAAAAAAGAAAGAGCTACAAACATGAACTTCTGCCGACAAAAATTCGCACAGATGGAGATCTGAAGCCCAAATAAAAAAACCCGATACGAGTAAACAACTAACTAACAAAAGCGCTCAATATAACCGTAGAGCAGACCTAGATACACCTAGTGAGCCACACAAACCTACCTAGGTTTCACCTAAACGGTTCATCAGGAAAGTAAGGCTTATGTGTATATATATATATATATATATATATATATATATATATATATATATATATATATGTGTGTGTGTGTGTGTGTGTGTGTGTGTGTGTGTGTGTGTGTGTGCGTGTATGTGAGAACCAAATTTATTTACGAATTCACATGTCCTTTAAGGAAATGTGTTGCTGATCAAACCAAATTCATAAATAATTATATCTGAAATACTACAACATGCCTAACAAGAAGACTAACGTTACATCTTTCTGACCATAGCTCATTTAAGTTTCATTTAAATACACATGGAAACCTACCAAACTCCATCCACAGCATACTCCTTGATAATGCAGATTTAATAGCCTCACCCCCATGGTTAAAAATAATGGAAGAATTATTAATAAAGAAAGAAAAGGCCAGCACTGAATAACATCAACTATGAACACGGCTACAATGTGCTGAGGGGGTTTGCAAAATAAAACTTTCCTATAACTCTGGATACATGCATATATAAATCCATTAATTTAGTTAAACGTAAAAATAAAATCATCCTTCATAATGGCTAAAAGTACAGCTGAAAGAACTTATAAACAATTTTTACATAGTTTTTGTAGAGAAAAGAAGAAATTTATAAGAAACTAAAAATAATTAAATAAAAAAAAACTTAGCCGCTCGGCGAGGAAGAGCGTCACAATACATTAAGTCTCTATTCTACTTTTGAAGAAAAGTATACTCTACTCTCTAAGATAGTTTCCTCAAAAGTCCACATCTCAGTTTCGAAGTTAAAACATAAAAAAGTAATTGCTAAAAAAGTTAATGGATTTATTTTTAATACGAAATTTTTATTTTTCAAACATTATTATAGTTGATATTCATATTTAAAATAGACGTCTCATGGGAACATAGTCACTCTCTATTTTCCTTTGTAATGAAAGTAATACTTCCTCACTAAGATATGTTCTTTTCTTTAGAAATTTGATATGGTTACTCTTATTGGAGGGCACTCTTCTGCTAGATTACATGGGTGAGAAATCAAAACTGATTTTATTTTAACCCGGATAACTCATATATTCAACATACCAAAAGAAAATAACCACCTCTAAATAAAAAAAAACACTTTGATTTAGCTTGGTTTTTCTAACAATCAAAAAGAACATTCCCAATTACTGATATAAATATCATTTGAATTTATCCCCCCTGCCCCTTTCATCGTACTACTATCTCCTATTCCCACTTTCCTCCTCCACCCCTCACTCTTAGAAGGCTTGGAGATGCTTTGCCTAAACTTTTGACCGTTGTTATCGACGAGGAATTTCTCCAGTCTAATCAGCACTTTAACATCTCACCCATCCTTCCCCAAACTGCTATCAACAAGCATTATTATTTCACTCCGTCACCTTTTTGCTTTATGCATAATTTTTCTCAAACAAATGGAAAAAAAGGAAGTGAGGTTTCACATACGGCCTGCTTACAAGCAGAATTGTTCATAACCAGTTATGGTTCTCACCAGTCGAGGTGCAATTGAAATTCACCGAAACGAAGTTGCATCTTTGTAGGGAGTAAACTGTTTTACTTTATATAAAAAAAAAATTACAATGAATAATTATTGCTCTTCTATCAGTATCGAGCTCTCTTTTGGGTTAATAGTGTGAACGTTAGAATTTATATATTATCTTCGTTCTCATTGCATCGGATATATATATATATATATATATATATATATATATATATATATATATATATATATATATATATATATATCTTCAAACATACACTTAAATATTTATATTCCTGTGCTGGAACGCACTAACATATATGCATTATATACATACACACAAGTATGCTTTGAAACAGCTAATACTACGATTACCTCTTACCGTATATTTTCAAATCATATCAGAAATATTAAAGATACGTATAGACTATCTCACGTATTTCCATATATCTGCACATATAAACGACACACGTGTGTGTATCCGTGTCTATCCGCGTGTATGCACGATCAATAAATTATTGTGTTGTGAATTTGTGTTCTATTCTAATACTTTCAATTGTTTCAGGGCATTTGAATAGTTTCACAATAGATCTAAATGTTGGATCTTAAAAGCAAATTGCTTGTGGCAGCCATTAGATTTACTAGACATCAGGAAAGATCCTCGTTTCGTTTCGTTTTTTTTTCCTTTAAGGGCAAAAGGATGATACATTTTTGAAAGATTTGCATGTCAGCTATATTAGGCGAATAAAAATAATAATAAAAAAATACTTGATTACAAGTCACCAGAAATAGGTACGGTTCGATGTTAATGAAAATAACGTTGGCAACTACAGGGTGATTGAAAAGTAACTCCCTATTTTATGTATGATGGCCTCTGCCGTCTTGTAAAAATTATAGTTTGACGGTAGAGTCCATCATACATAAAACAGGGAGTTACTTTTCAATCAGCTTGTATTCTGGAAGTTTATCGACTTCCCGGTGGAGTTCGTGTGCCAGTGATATAATGGATAGCTGAGTAATCGTATATCCGGGTTCGAATTCCAGTCGAGTTTGTTACATTCACTTAGGCACAAATACCCTCTGCTATGGGTTAAATAGAATGTACTTGTATTTGGGAAAATCGTTGTTATCTCTTAAATATTATTAATGCAATATTCACTTGACAAAAAATATACAGTTATTCTTACAATCCAAAATATATTTCGGATTCTTGTTTTATTTTTGTTCGAGGAATTTGGACAATTACAGAAAGAGAGACAGAAATGGAAGACAAGTAGGAGAAAGTGGAATATTTTCTTAGCGATCAAATTATCTCCACTTTCGTTCCTCACAAAAAAATGTCTTTCTATATTCATTTTATGCAAATAATGAACCAAACAAAACAAAGCTTTACCTTATGCAAACTTTATTTTCAAGTCGCAACAGAATAACAGGTCACTATAATAATTAAAACACCCACGTTTACTTTAGATATTAATATAATAATTTATACACATCTAGCAGTATAACCCTTTTTCGACCGGGTGTTTACTGGAAATGTTTCCGTTCATTTGAAGCAGTTTAAGTTTAAAATCATCCCACGCGAAAATCAATATTAGTAACAACAATTGGGTGCAACTGAGGCACATCCCCAAAATTATGGAGGGGTTATCAATTTGAAGGAGGTGGCCCTGAAAATGGCTGTTTTTGCTTTCTCAATCTTGCCAAGAAGTAACCTTTTCAATGGCCCGTCATAATAATAATATACGATAATTTTTATTCATAATATAATTTATGTTTATAATTCTAATAATCTTTTGCGTTAGATTTCTACTTTCTAAATTGATTCTACGCTGTTTTTTTTTCTTACAGACATTAAATTTTGTCTTTGATTTTTGTGCAAAGTGTAAAAAATCAGTTTTCGATTTTTCACCTTCAAGATTGTAATTCTTTCCAGCCACTTTGGACTCAAAATTGGCACTGAAGAATTATCTCTCAAACCAAAAATATTTCACCGAAATCGGATAAGAACTGTGGAAACGCGTAAACAACATCCCATCACACACACGTACACACACACAAACACACACACACACACACACACACACATTTTGAGAATTATAGATATCGATAATTTATTCTTCTTTTAACCTCCATGTCACTTAAGCCTCATCACATCTTCTTACCCTTTGTAGCTCTTAATAATATTTTTCTTTACACTATCCCTTTCACTCTTTATTCTGCAACCCATTTATAGAAGCTTGTTAGGAAAGTTACTCACACATTCTCTATTTCCCCTATACATTCATTCTAACGTCTTTTCTTATTCATTATGCTTCCCAGAAATGTCAAATGTTTCCTTGGGATTCTAAGCATAAAGGATAATTTTGTTTCCTTTTCCCTTAAAACATCTTCATAATATGGTAATTTTCTAAGCGTAGCTTAGATGCATCACAAGACCAAAAGTATGCAGGATCGAACACACTCAGTTTATTTATGTGCCATGCAAAAATACATGACTGACGAGGAAGATTTTTTCCCGCAGTATGTAGCAATTTCTTTCTGCGGTAGACCAGTTACCATTCAAGGCTATAGAACCCGGTCTTTCCTATTATTTACCCATAGTTGTTGGCTAGAAGAGAGTTCATACCTTTCCCAAGGGTATTAGCACGTAAGGGAATATAATGGATTCGACTGGTATTCTAAATCGGCTTTCCGATTCCTCAATCCGAGCCGCTATCTCAGTCGTAATTGTTCTACCGAGACAAACTTGCTGACCATTACACCATGTCAAGATGCTTAAATGATTTTCTAAGCGTAGCACAAAGCCGAATGCTCGTAAACACTGCTTAGATTTAATTGTTCTAGCGAGATAAACTTGCTAACCATCACACTCGTTGCTAATATGTAATAGAGAAAGATGTGTTCCATTAGCTAAACAAAATATTAAAATCTTGTTCGTTAAAAAAAAAAAGTGTCAACGTAAACATGAAAACTCTATGGCTCTAATATTCCAAGATTTAAAAATCAGTATTTAGAACCTGTTTTTCTTTTTTTTTTTCTTTTCTTTTTTTTTTAGATATATTTTCAGCGTGGGCTCAAACACTGATACGTTTGTCTAACCTTCTAAAAATGTCACAGATTCAATATCAGTTTTTTTTTTATAAACCTTACGTATCTTTATACATTAAATAACAAGTGGCAATCTTGCAGGCTCAAATAAGTTTTATGTGCACATTTCTCTTCAGTATTTTAAATATCTTCAATATTAAGATAGTGTGCATCGTTTCGATCTGTCTTCCAATGTATAAATCTTTTTAAGAAACCATTTAAGATAACTTCTTGAAAATTGCTTATTATTTATATGCATGTGTCTGTTGCCATTTGTGTTAATTTCACTCGTGATCAAATGAGAGAAAATCTCATCAAATTCCCATAACATTCCACCTGACACTGTAATGACAAAAGTACGCAGGTAGAGGCTTTAAGAAAACTATGTCCGACTGAGGATACAAAGTCGTGTATAGTATCATTTTATAGTCCCAGTAAGCACAAAGAGAAGAGTAACAAAACAAGGGGAGACCACTCTTGATTATTCATAACAGATTCTTCCCAACCTCAATATAATTGTGATGCAGTGGCATCTCGAGGCGGTGTAATAGTTAGCAAGCTTGTCTCACTAGACCAATTACAACTGAGTAGTGATTTTGATTTTCACTGGGTACCCCCTACTTTCAGCCTTGTGCCTTATCTAAGTTACGCCTGGAAAATCGCCATAATTGTGATCTAGTCAGCCCCCTTCCCATTTGCTTTAGAAACATTAAATAATTGTTGAAACTGCAAGGTAACCATGACATTTTTGGGAGGGATATTAGAATAATCCAGAACTTATGTTTGGAACAAACTACTAGTAAATGTACAAAAAATTCGAAGGAATGTAAGACAAGGTTGTGTCTTCGCTCCGGATGTATTCAATCAATAAAATGGGGCGATTCTGAGATATTTAGAAGTCGTACCAGGATTCCTTATTGTCAGTTACAATCTTAACAATATAATATATTCAGATGACAGTGTTGATAGCAAACACAGAATGGAAACTACAATAACTCTAAGAGAAGGTATTAAAGTAATCGAAAATAAAGAATTAATATCAATAGCAAAATAAAGCGCGCATTGATGTTAGCAAAAGGAACAGCCCAACATGCAAATTAAAAAACAAATACAATAATTTAAATTTTGGGAAGTGTTTTAACAGAAAGTGTAGCAACAATTTAATATCATCTGCTTATTTTATATTATAAGTTTGCCATCACCAATAATTAATCCTGTTGGTACTATGAAGCAGCCCTGACATATCTGGGAAGAATATTAGGATAATGAAGTATATATACTGATAGCAAACCGCTTGCATACAGATAGTAAAGGAATTCAGTAAATATACAAATATGGAAAGGTGCTTAAGACAAAGGTTCGTCTTCTTACTGGATTTATTCAACCTATACAGTGAAGTGATTCTGTGTGAATTAGAAGTCCTATCAGGATTCAATATCGGGGCTCATAATCTTAACAACATATGATGCAGATGACATAGAGGTGATAGTAGACGCTGTTATGAATAATCAAGAGTGGTCTACTCTTGTTTTTTTTTTTTACTCTCCTATTTGAGAGAGATATTTGTGTTTACTGGGACTATAAAAGGACACTATACGCGAACCTTGTATTCTCAGTTGAATAAAGCTTTCTTAAAGCATATACCTGCGTACTTTTGTAATTACAGGAAGGAAACTATAGAAGATCCTACAGAAGGGGGCCAATGAAAACGAAAAATGAGTGAGAACAAAACAGTCTTGTCTATCTCTTGTAGAGTCGAGGTAGAAATTAAGTTCGCGACAATATAATATATACAAAAGCATACAAAGATTTATTCTTATTACTGAGGCATTTTAAAATCGAAGAAAAATTCAGTCTGTCATATTCTTTAAAGCGTTGGAATTATAGCTTGTATTTGTTTATACCAATTGTTTTTATAGCAAATACATATATTACGGAATAACCAATATATTATATTTGTTTACATTAACGTGCCTATGTCTACATTCATCCAGAAAAATATTACATTCAATGACAGTATAAGCTTTAATCTTGAACAAGTGGAATAAATATAAGAAACCTTGAAGAATTTAAATAAAATATTATATAAACATAAAAGGGATCTTTTATAAAACAACACGCTCAATTTATTAGTTTTCTTACTATAATGAGTCTGACAATAATCTCTATGTAGCAAATGCCAATTTAATTAAAAGACGGATGTGCAAAGAAATGACTTTCATTGCGAGGTCATCAACTGTAAATTTTCGTCTCTCTTGCTCTCCATCTAAATATAATAATAATAATAATAATAATAATAATAATAATAATGATAATAGCTGGCCACTCGTATTCGAGGATACCCGTCTACTAGAGTGGCTAGCCAATTCGTATTGCAGTCTCTTGCTCAGACATATTTGTCTTTATTTAACACCCACAGAACCAACCTGTGGTTCATGCTGCAACTATGCTGAGCAGACCTTAGTTACAGTTTCTGTGAGAGAGCGTGTTATCTTGATTAATCAACAATCTGAACAACACCAGCACACTCAAACCCTCGGCCACGTTGACTTGTGACTTCGCGCTAGAACAGCTATCGACAGAGCCAAGAGTTTCGTCTACCCAATTTCATCATGGTCAATTTGTCAGGAAGGAGACATCCTGATGTCATCGGTCTGTAGTGGGGACGATCTCAGTGTGCGGCACCTTTGGAAAGTGCCTGACAACCATACCATGGGTTGACGCAAGCCTTGTGAATGAAATTCCGTATATATATATATATATATATATATATATATATATATATATATATTGTATTAGGGCAGCAAATCATTATTCAAACAAATATTGTTAAATATAAGAGACAATGTATAGTGGCTTTAATTTGGGGAGAAAATAAAGACAAAAATTGTAAAACATTTGGATATTTTATTTTATTATGCTTTTTCCTTGATCTAAACTTTCGGTTCAGGTGAGCCATCTTCAGAACTGTTATATCATCATTTAAAAACAAGATATCCACAATCAAAAAAGATATTCTGCCATGTTGACATAGAAGATTGCTATGCGACGATAACGGTCTATTTAATTATTTTATATATATATATATATATATATATATATATATATATATATATATATATATATATATATGTGGCCAGTTCTCCAAAACCCTGGCGTTCAATGCAGACGTCTTCAAAGGTGCTCAGAAACATAATGGTTTGTGTCTGGTTTGTGTTGAACATGGCAGGATATCGAATTTGGTAAAGGAGATAATAAAATTAAACACAGATTAAGTTGCGTCAAGAGTAGTTTTGCCCAACTCCACAAATTCCTGCAAAACTAATATGTTAACCTAAAGACTCGAGTCATTTTCTTAAAAAGGCCTCGGCACATCGAGACTTTCACGTTCATTTAATGCATATCGCCACACATTAATTTATATCTCAACTCACACCGGGCATCTCGACGTGGTGTAATGGTTAGAAAGCGTGTCTTGCGAGATCAATTACGACTGAACGGTAGGTTCGATTTTCACTGGGTGCCCCATACTTTCGGCCTTGTGCCACATCTAAGCTGTGCCCTATCTCAACTCACAGCTGTATACAACCGCTTTCTCAGATCTATGCTTAAAAATGGCTTCGAGCCAATGAAGTATGTAGATCATAGCGAAGCCCGTATTGCTTCGGACCTCACGGACAGGCGCTACACAATCACAAATATATTTACCAAATGTCAGATAACATCACTTGAGTTTTACTTCGCAGCAGCAACAACGAAAATCGATATAACATGTAACTTTAAGAGAAATTCAAATGACATAACAAAGATGTTGAACTCTACTTCAAACAAAACTATGCCATATACATTGCCTGTTGTCCTCATATTTATTGTGGTATTCACGACGTTTCGGCCGTTGAATGCTCCGGCATTCATCCGGTGATCTACGGCGGAATTTCGAGCCGAACCTCTTATTTCCTCCACCGAAGTACATTGTTCTAGTTCCATGACTTTTTTCTGGATATCTCAGTTTCAATTATTTACTAACTACACTAATTCAAATTTGTTATTGAAGTTTTGTGTCCCCACCCCCTGCAGTGCCAATATTCAACCCACAAATCTATGAGTCAAATTATTTCAATCAAGGCTTTATTTAGTAGGTCATGTTTCCTCGTTTGAAAGTCCGAACAATGTGCATAGTATAAATACTTACATCATCACAGAAATATAGACAGCTATCCAAAGAAAACATTATGAAGGAACCCCTACTCCCACTCGATAGTTGAATGAATGATAACAGTTAGTGGACTAGAGAAAATTATTTACCTGATTTTTTTTCAATAGAAAGATTTATAAAATTCAACTGTTTTCCGCATTGGATTCTGTGTCAATGAATGCTGAATATTTTCTTAAAAGCAAACGGTTAATACTACTATTGCCCTATCATGGAAAATGGTAGCTCGTATATCCATATTCAATATTGAAATATATAATTAAATGTGATGACTTCAATAACCAAAATTGGTATTGGAATATATGAAGAGATATGAGGTTTAATGTGTCGAAATTGAACTGTGCAGTATATTAAGAAAAGTAACTACATTTGTATTGACATACTGCGTAGTGAATTCTAACAAGAATGTGAATAACTTCAGAATCCATATTCAATATTTAAATATATCAAGAAATTTGATGACTTCAAAATTTATATTGAGTACGAAATGATATTAAGAAACATGCTGGCCAGATTATCCGAATTGCCTATTAGAGCATATCAATAAAACGACCTTTGGTTGTATTGAGTAAATTTAAAGAAAATTTAAGTCGTTATATTTTAGCTTCATTTTTATAACAGTTTGTAGGTTCACGAATCTATTTTTATGACTGTAAACGTAGTCTTTCTTCCAGTCGATTTTAAGATATTCGAGGTTTTAAATTTAGAAAGATATGTTCTTCATCATCATCATATATATATATATATATATATATATATATATATATATATATATATGTGTGTGTGTGTGTGTGTGTGTGTGTGTGTGTGTGTGTGTGTGTGAAGCACGGTGGAGCAGTGGATAGCGGCTCGAAATGAGTAAACGGAAAGTTCGAATTCCAGTCGAATCCATTACATTCACTCACGTGCTATACCCTTGGTAAATGTATCCTCTTCTCCTCCTTAAGGGAAAACAGCAGGATAGAGTGTGTTCTATAGCCTTGGATGGCAACTGGCCTAGGAGAAGGACAACTCTGAATTCAAAACCTGCGGAGGGTCGTTTTTTGAGAATCATGTGTCACATAGTGCACCAGGTCTCTGTATATGACCCTTTAAAAAGTGTGGTTGGTTCTGCACTCTAATCAAATCATATCTGTTGGTGTCTGGGCCTCTCGGTTTCTAGGAACTGAGCTGCTTGACCCCCATACGTCGAATACGACGGGGGTGGGGGAGGTCCGCCATATATATATATATATATATATATATATATATATATATATATATATATATATATATATTGGGAGATAACTTAATTTATATTGATATTATTATTAATGTTCTTAATTACTCAATCTGCAATTAAAAAAATACAATTTGAGTATCTCAAAACATTGCTTTTAAAAGCGTTGCTGTTATACTTTTTTATTATACACAAACACACACAGATATATATATATATATATATATATATATATATATATATATATATATATATATATTCATCTGTTTTGCATAAACTTTTAATTAACCTTGCATCTTTATAAAGGAGTGAATCCATGTCTGGATTCTATATGTGCATGCGTTGTGTAAACATTTCACATAAAATGCGTTACACCAAGCATAAAAGTTTCGACAATACTTGCCTCGGAGTTGGAGTAGCCAAACAACTCTTACAGACGGTTATCATGATCTCGACTGTAAAGAGTGCTCTACGACTGTGTCCTTGTGTCTGACGAAGCTAAGCGTCCGTTCTTGAATGAAATAATTGTTACCATGTATGTTGAATAGAAGATTCCTACTGCAGTGAGGTTTCCTTTTATTGTATTGCCCTTGAGACATGGTGTTAGATACAATTTAGATTTATAAACTCTAAATACCCATAGACATGCACATGTGTATGTTTGTGTTCGTCTTAGGCATTTGCAGCAGTTCTAGTTATGACATGATTTTGTATTCTTTGTCATATTCCAATGGTTTATTTGTTAACTATAGATATTCGAAAAGTTCGCAGCCAAAGAGGAAATTTAATCTCCAGAGGGTATCAGCGGAGTCCACATATTGCCAGATTCAAACAGTTGGAACCTTGGCTTTTTCCATGAGAATCTTTTCTATGATAAACATTTGCATCAAACCAACTGCGAATTGGGAATGGTAATTCTAACGATAGTATTAAACTTTTCCTTATAAGGAAACATTTAATATTTTAGCCCGAACAGTTAGTGCTGCTATCGGTAGAAATTTATAAAATGTTTCTAATAAAACAATTTTTCAAGAAAATAGGTTTCTCAGGTCTATTCGTTGTTATCGATCTTTCTTGTATTGATGGGGGCTTCCATCCTTGCCTTTTGTTTTGAGGTGCAACATCCGTTTGATAATGTCATTATTCCCTCTGTGAATTATATGTGCCATCTATTGTAGTTGGTTATGTTGCCGAAAGTCTTCAAACGTTGCGGTTTCTGTTAACTGCTGCAGTTCTTTCTTTTTGATTTGGTAAGGCTAATCCATGAGGTTGGAGGAAGTATGTCATTGGTTGAGACATACACGCTTCTCCAGCTCGAAGCAATTTTTAAACATCGATCTCAGAGAGCGTTTGTACGCAGTCGATAGTTTAGATAGTTCTCAACGACTTTGGCGCCGTGCATGGTATCCATACGTAGTTCTCGATCTGATGATCCATTTTAAGAACATGTCTACAGTTTTTGTTTAACGTTTTGGTTTTCCTCTAGCCCATTTATAACATGATCGTTTAAAAAAAAAAAAATTATTCGAGTCCTTCATCTTGGAATAGTTGATTTTTAGTTTAAGATCATCCTTTTCTCAACTATGAATGTCTATATCATCAGCATCACCTTTGTACATTAGCTTCGTGAGAGGAAGCAGTAACGCTATTATCTGTTGATATACTTATTTAGGATACAGTGTGGAATGTTTAAGCAATCACTAGTCATCTCTTGACATATGCTCTTGTGTGTGCGTAGAGTGTAGTGTAGGAAAAAATTAAATAGGGTTTCTCATTTCTTCGTTGTCGTACTCCAGATGAAGTTTGGAATATTCTGGTATTCTTCTAGATTGTCAGATAATATTCTAGTATTCTTCTAGATTGTGAATATTCCCGTATTCTTCTAGATTGTCTGTGAATATTCTGGTATTCTTCTAGATTGTCTGTGAATATTCTGGTATTCTTCTAGATTGTCTGCGAATATTCTGGTATTCTTCTAGATTGACAGAAAATATTCTGGTATTCTTCTAGATTGTGAATATTCTGGTATTGTTCTACATTATGGGAGAATATTCTGGTATTCTTCTAGATTGTCTGTGAATATTCTAGTATTCTTCTAGATTGGGAATATTCTGGTATTCTTCTAGAGTGTCAGGGAATATTCTGGCATTCTTCTAGATTGTCTGTGAAAATTCTGGTATTCTTCTAGATTGTCTGCGAATATTCTGGTATTCTTCTAGATTGTCAGAAAATATTCTGGTATTCTTCTAGATTGTGAATATTCTGGTATTGTTCTACATTATCAGAGAATATTCTGGTATTCTTCTAGATTATCTGTGAATATTCTAGTATTCTTTTAGATTGTCAGAGAATAATCTAGTATTCTTCTAGATTGTGAATATTCCGGTATTCTTCTAGATTGTCAGAGAATATTCTGGCATTCTTCTAGATTGTCTGTGAATATTCTGGTATTCTTCCAGATTGTCAGAGAATATTCTAGTATTCTTCTAGATTGTGAATACTCTGGTATTTTTCTAGATTGTCAGGGAATATTCTGGCATTCTTCTAGATTGTCTGAGAATTTAGAGCTTGAAAGAAGAAGTCTCTATTGATGTTGTCTTATGCTACTGTGAGGTATAGAAGGTATAGAATTGTCTGTTAGAGAGGTAATCAATTATTTGGAGGTCTTTGATGACATATGTCACTATTACGCAACTTATTGGCATGAAAGCTAAAATTGATTTTCATGGAACGAAGACAGCCTAGTTAATTCGATGTTCATTAGCAGCTTTACCACAATGGATTCAGTTGAAATACCTTTGAATGAGTGAGGATATTTTCGTTTCCCTAGTGAATTAATGCGCGTTACACCTCATTTTGTGGGGATGCGATTCTGATTCCAGACGTCCTTCATTAAATTGAGTAACTTGTTTAGGAGAGAACGTACGCTATTTTGAAAATTTCTACCTCAGTGTCAAGTGATACCTTATTATTCTTTGGCTTTGTTATAGCTTTCTTTTCTTCCTCATATTTAGATTCGGTTTGGTGATTTTCTAGGCGCGGCTTAGTTGTGGCACAAGGCCGAAAGTATAGAGCACCCAGTGAGGATAGAGCTCGCTAGTCATTCGGGGGACTCATGTTTAGTCTGCTTGAATTTACATTGGAGTATTTTGTATTTCCATGGGTATCTTCCACTTAGTGTGGATAGGGTTGAATGTGGCTTAAAGAGGTTTTTTTTTTTTTTTTCAGACCAGAGCATCTCTCGATTCTCTTATTCAATGTTTATGCTATGGGGCTACATTAACTTGATTTCTCATTTTTCGGAAATATTTGTTTCACAGAACATTAAATCGTTGTTGTCTTTTTTTTTTTTTTGTTTTATTTTAACTTTCAATGTTAATTTTTAGCGTACTCCCTTACTTATTTTCTTCGTCTTCCGTCTGTTTTTTTCTCGTATCAATATTTCTAAACCAGCAATGTCGCCACATGATAGTATCTTTTTTCTGTATAGTTATATCTTAGAAAGTATCTCACGTGCTTAGGCTGAGAAGGATAAGAGATAACGTTATTTGATTCCCCTACATTGCTATCTCTACGATTTAGGGACATCAATTTGGTTTCTAATTTATTACAGAATTCTAATCTTATATTTTCAAATGACGTTCGTAGTTTATGCGAGAGGTAGTGGACTGAATGACAATTAGATATAGTGATATTCCAAGCGTAGCACAGACGTGGTACAAGATCGAAAATAGAGGGCACACAGTGAGGATCGAACACACTTCCCAGTCGTAATTGTTCTAGCGAGACCAGGTTGCTAACCATTACACCGCCTCGAGGTGCCCATGACAATTAGATATACGGGGAAAATGTATGAGTTAAAAAACAAAGTTGAAAATTTATGTAATAGAAAAGACTGATTAATTATTCTTATTAATATTTAATCCTTGAAAGCATTTTGATTTTAGCCTTATATCAAAGTTCAGTGTATCGATATCTTCAAATATTTCCACCAATCTTTGCTTTAAATTAAGATGACGTCAAATACCGTTTTATCTTACTATTCACAGGTTAAAGCCTATAATATCCAAAATTTCTCCGTGTCCATGCACACACACACACACACACACACACACACACATATATATATATATATATATATATATATATATATATAACACAATCCTCACACTTGCTTCATATGTGGCCTCCTTTGTAAATCACTAGCGGGTCTTAAATGCCACTTAAGATTATCACACAAAATTTCATAATTGAATCAAGTAAGCTGTCAGATCCTCATACGTCGAAACCGACGGGAGAGTACATTATACATATATATATATATATATATATATATATATATATATATATATATATATATATATATTAAGAAATGGACAAAAGTCCGACAATTTATTTATTAAAGACATTTTATGTTTAACGTTTTGTTTTTTTTTATAGATACAAGTATTTAAGTAAATGCTCTGTTTATAATAAACAGTATTAAATAACATTTACCGGCCTGAATGTCCGAGAATTTTCATAGGACGAATATTTTCTATGAAAATTCTCGGACATTCAGGCAGGTAAATGTTATTTAATACTGTTTATTATAAACAGAGCATTTACTTAAATACTTGTATCTATAAAAAAAACGTTAAACATAAAATGTCTTTTAATAAATATATATATATATATATATATATATATATATATATATATATATATTTACACACATATATCCAGATTAGAACGAGAACGAATAGGTATAATTCCAACGTTCGTAACATTTCATTTAAGAGAGGCCTCTGTACAGAGTACGCCAAAAATATTTATTTTAGGATATTACACAGAAAACATGGAAATCTCTACACAGTAGCAGTCCTGTTTCAATGAGTAACTTAGCATCTCATCACGCAATTGTAAATTAAAATTACAATGTATATATATGATGGGGGTAGGCGGTGTGTGTGTGTGTGTGTGTGTGTGTGTGTGTGTGTGTGTGTGGATAACCGCTACCATGACACACATACACACACACACACACACCTATAGGTGGCTACATTAACTTGGTAGTATATGACAGAAAGCCTTTTTTATATGCATATGGACCCAGGACAAAAACGGCCCAATCCCAGTTACCACTTTCACGCTGGCATCGATATTACACTGACACCATATAGCTGCAAAGAGGAAGGTGCAGCTTCAAATTTGAAATTCCTAGGTGAGAGCGCCTTCTCACATACCAAATGAGCAGAAAACATATACTACTCTTTGATCCAGGCAAAATGTCAGGAAGATATACACAGGTTATAGCCTATAATATCCAAAATTTCTCCGTGTCCATGCACACACGCATATATATATATATATATATATATATATATATATATATATATATATAACACAATCCTCACACTTGCTTCATATGTGGCCTCTTTTGTAAATCACTAGCGGGTCTTAAATGCCACTAAGATTAAGAATATTAAGAGAAATATACATGCATGCATATATATATATATATATATATATATATATATATGAATGATACAAATATAATTTAAAGGGAGGCATTGCTTATGGCTTAAAGTGCTCAATATCTGCGATAGAACGTACGTAATCTAAATGTGGACATGGAAATCAACACCCAGGGGCTACACTCTGTTTCATACTTAAAGAAATCTTCAGGTGAATTCTATGGCCTTAAGATTGCATGAAACCCACACTACTATTTCACGCAACCAAATGTTTCATATACGCCAATATTAGATACGGCATTTCAATCATCAGTAAATACAGGAACCTGATCGCCTGGTGTGTGTGCGACCATAAATAATGGCGCATATGAAACCTTTTAGTAACGTAAAAGGTGGTGACACACAGTCTCTCATATATATATATATATATATATATATATATATATATATATATATATATATATATATATATATACTGAGAGACCGTGTCTGTCAAAATACAAAAAGGCAGAAGCTAGAACCATATATATGAAATACCCCACACCCAAATGACTGTGATCAATATTCTTATCCAGACAATATAAAACACAAAGACCAATCAAGAAGCGAGCGGGAAAGCGATATTGAAGTTTGAGCCATTTGCATTAGAGTCCTGTGTCATTTAAGCTCTAGATTACACACACGCAAACACATTCTCTCTCTCTGTCTGTCTCTGCTCTGTATATATATATATATATATATATATATATATATATATATATATATATATATATATATATATTCGTGTGTGAGCGTGCGCACGTTATATGATACACAAATGTATTTGACCATGAAAATATAAAATTACTTACACTACTATCTAGTTTCTACCATCTGCTTGTAAATATCCTCTTTCGGGTGTTTGTAATTTTCATAAATGCTAACGTTAAGAATTTATTTATCTATTCATGTAAAAAAATTACTCACACGTTAATGATTACTTTTCATTCGGTATATTCATTTCTGCTCGATTCTCTCAATTTCTTACCGGTTTATAAAACTTGTGCTCCTTATATAAAAAAGAAAACCCGAAGAATATTAAGAGAAATATACATGCATATATATATATATATATATATATATACTCATACACACATACATATATATAAGTATGCATATATACATATGTATGCAAATATATGTAAATGTGTATATATATATATATATATATATGCATACATATATATATATGCACGTAAGCAAATATATATGTATGTATGTATGTATATATATATATATATATATATATATATATATATATATATATATATAGTAATGATACAGTATGGTAATCCGTATGGAATTTCCAGGAGGATATAGATATAGTGAGAGCTCTATATCAAAAGACAGAACAATATTTTTAGTTAAAGAACATCAATTTTTAAGTGTTTGTTATTCTTTAATTAATTTACACACACACACACACATATATATATATATATATGCTTACATATATATGCACGTATAATATATATAATTTTACACACACACACACATATATATATGTGTGTGTGTGTGTGTGTGTGTGAGTGATTGGATGAGAGAGACATAGTGAGTGAGGGATCACAGTTTTGAAAACTGATGAAAGACATTTTTTTTTAAGCTTAAGAATATCCAGGCAGGTGGACGTATTTGAAACACTTTTGAAAAACGAAAAATATAATGAAATCGAAAAATAGACATATTTGTATTCATTTACAGTAATTAACATACATGGTTTAATTTCTGTACCTGCTTGCGTTTGATGTCTCCATTTTTTTGCCTGCGTCTTGGACTATATCTCTTTATAACGATCAGAAAAGCTGTTTTTTTTAATGATATATCTCCGAATTTTCTTTTAATAACTCTAAATTCTTATGACTGTTCTCGCTTTACGTTTCAAGAAGTTCTGAATTCAGATATTATCTTCTCCTAGATTGGTTGTCTAACTAATGTCAAAGCATCTAGCCCGCCCTTTTCATTTCACTCATAGGTGGGTTTCTAGATGGAATCCTGTCTTTCCCACAGGTTATATTGCGAAATGATAACAAAACACCCAGCTACCGATTCTTTTTTCTTCCGCTTTGTTATCTGTCATGCCTCTAGCACATTGTATCCCCCTACTTACATTATCGAAAAATATTGGATTTATGGAGACAATCAAATTATATTTTTATGATGACACATATGGAAAAATATAGATAAACCCAACGTGCTTGTTGAGCTGCTCTGATATTTTTACGCTTGTATAAATTACCAAAATATAAGTGTTTTTCCTCGGGTCACGTAGCTAAATCATATTTTCTTTGGAAATACAAAAAACGACATTAATGTACATCAATAAGGGAGATATATGCTTAACTATGTAACGACTCCAAGAACGCTGGCTTCATATGGTTATAAATAAAAGACAATTTGTTTCCATGTATATATTTTTTTCTTTGTACATATTCTTCTTTGTTAATATATTTTGTTATATATTTTGTTGAGAAGGATGCGTTAAACTATCCGTATATATGTGATATATGTTTACTTACTTTGTAAGCTCTTGTATATATATATATATATATATATATATATATATATATATATATATATATATATATATATATATATGAGAAAAAAACAAACTTGCCTTCATTTGGGGACAAATATGGGCGTGCTTGCATATATGTTATATACGTTCGATGAAAATGGTAAACAGCTTTGCATGGCGTTTATATTTGTATGTATGTATTTACATTTGTGACACAGTATCCGAAGGCGTAGAACTAGCGAACGATGTCTTTAAAAAGCGAAACAATGTGTTAAGACGGAGGACGATATGGTTAGAAAGAAGAAAATATCTAATCTCCAATATGGCGGAGAATATTGGATGTTTCCTCACAGATGTTTAATAGAATTCAAGCGATGTTTCTACCGACGAATGCTGTGATTACTATAAACGGAATATACAAGCTATGAGGAAGCTATGTTAAACAAAAGTTTTCCCAGAAAATCACCTAGGGAATAAAAAATATATTAATTTCAATATTTTTATCATTCAAAAATATTTTAACACACAACGAAAAATTAAAACTCCAGAAATAGATTACTATATAATTGTAAAAATTATACAACAAAAATTCGTCCATTTTTGACTTAACACAGACGGACGATTTTCGATAACCCTCTCCATAAAAGCAGTTAAATAACTGTGGCTGTATCTCACAAATTTCTGCCCAGATGCTATCCTTGAGCTGCTGAATTATCTGCAGTTCTTTTTTATGCACACATAAAACTTAAGGTATACCGAAATAAAATATTCAAGAGGCCTCATATCAGGAGAATATAGTGACCATAAATTTCAGGAAATTTTCCGATGACACAAAATTAAAATAAGGGAACGAAGCACACCCCAAAGTAGAGACTCATCAGTCTCCTCAGTATCACCAGTAAGCTTTTTGAGGCCATAATCAATAAGAAAGTCGTCGAACACCTAGAAAAGAACAAGTTCTTCAGCGACGAGCAGTATGGGTTTCAGTCGTCCCGATCCACTGCTGATGTTCTATCATCAATCACAGTATCAGTGAAGCTCTTGACGACAAGATTATCTCGAGAACCATAGCACTAGATATCTCAAATGCCTCCGAGAAGGCATGACACAAAATCATACTACACAAGCACTCCATTCATTTGAAGGGTCTTCTCGATCCTAAAATCTTTTCTAACAGGTAGGTTCTTGAAGGTAGTTATCAATGGCCAGACTCCGGGAGACCTAAAGATCAACGCTGGTGTTCCCCAGGAGTCACACCTCCGAACAATCTTCTTTTTGATCTACATAATATCTGACCTCTACCGATCTTGCAGCCAGTTTTTATCCCAATCCGGATGGCCGGAGTACCTCTCGGGGAAGCACCAATGCTCTCTCACACCAGACATGAAGTGGAACACGTACATACAATCCATTAGGTTAAAGTACGGATACCGAAGTTAAACTATATCGAGTCTGGTCAGTACCATGATGGGTGACCGCGTGGGTATATCAGGTGCAGTAAACTTGGATGTGTGGCTTTCTTTCTGCGGTAGCCCAGTTGTGATCCAAAGCTATAGAACCCGGTCTGCCCAGCTATTTACCCATATCTGGTGGGAGAAGAATCCTTTCCTAACAGTATTAGCACGTAAGTGAATGTGATGGGTTCGACTGGAATTCGGACTCGGCTCACCGATTCCTCAATCCGTTACGCCACCGTGCCTCCAAATAGTATTTTAAAATGGGGAACTACTTTTCCATCACCTTTCATACATGCATATATATATATATATATATATATATATATATATATATATATATATATATGCACATTTTAATGAATACGACGTACAATGTGCTTCGATTTGGTTTTTATACAATTTCTCATTCGATCTAATAATATTTTTCTCTTCGTATGATAAATTATATAAAACTGTCCGAATGTTCTTTTTATCTGAACGTTTTCTGCCGTACATTTAGCGACTGTCAAGAATTAAATATTTTAACTGTTAAATTAGAAATAGTTTATTGCATGTATGTTTTATAAAATGTTTTCATTTTTCAAAACACGGTCAAGATATTGTGTCCATGTTCATAGTTAATATTATTAAGTGTTGTTTGTTTTTATTTTTATTAATAAGACTTTCATTATTTGTAGCCTTTTTTGCATCTAGATGATCCTGTTATATTAGTGTTGTCAATAAATATGTTAGGAATAGTGTCCGGTAGATCTCCATGAATATTTAAATGAGATCTAATTGAGCTATGGTCCGAAAGGTGTAGAGTGAGTCTGCGTGTGAAACATGCTGTAGTGTGGCCTATATAATTATTTACGCATTTTGATTGATCATGATCACAATTCCTTAATGAGCATTTAAAATCGTAAATAATATTTGTCCTATTTAATTTTGTTCTAAGAGGTGAATTATTATTTTTAACTATAAGTATAGAGGTTTTAAATTTTTTGTGATAAATAACTAATCTATTTTTTTATATTGTCAATATATATATATATATGTGTGTGTGTGTGCGTGTGTGTGTGTACCAGAACAAAAAAGCACAATTTAATTTTGACAACTATTATTGAACATATTTTTTTACTGTAATCAGTTTGATCCCTACTTAGTATCACACACAGTGACCTTGTATCAAACTAAATATATACTTGTTTTCCTTGTATAGCGACAAGTCTGGCACACTTATCCCTTTTTTTTTTTTACTTCGACTCGGCTAGGATCAAAGTATAGGCGAACGGCTCCGTCTACAATCTGAGAAATTACGATGACCAAATTAGGGATGGAACATCAAGTTCCGTGTCTTCTTCTGTGTTGGTATTTACTGACATTCATCTTTGAATTTATCAAACAGATAGCGAGACAGTTGGTCTGCAACGAAATTCCAGACGTTAATAACAACGGGGACAAGAGTGAAAGGAAAAGGCAAAGAAGAGAAAAAGAGAGACAAGAAAGATGAGAGTAAATAAGAGAATAAGAGAAGATATAACGAGAAAGCGAAAGAAAATAGAATGGAAGAGATAAACCATTCAACACCACATAAAAAATATAAATGAACATATTAAAATGAGAGAAGGGGAGAATTAAAAGAGACAGTCGGGAAATGAGAAAAAAAAATAACAAAAACAGTCTGTTGTGAGTAAAAAGAAAAAAAAATAGATGAAAAGTTTCAAAACAGAAGATAGACAAAAGATTTAAAAAAAAAAAAGAGACAGTAAGGGGAAAGGATAACGATAAAATGAAAAAAATTGTGAAGTGGAGAGAATTTAAAAAAAAACGTAAACAAAAGACGTAAAACGAAAGAGGAGCAGGAGTAGCAAGAAGAAGAAGAAGAAGAAGAAGAAGAAGAAGAAGAAGAAGAAGAAGAAGAAGAAGAAGAAGAAGAAGAAGAAGAAGAAGAAGAAGAAGATCTGTTGCTTTAAGAGATAGATAAAAAAAACATTTCAGAACAAATAAAAAACGAAAAAGGAGAGACAGAAAAAAGTGAAATTAAAACATCTTGTAAGAAAGAAATAGATATACTTTCAAAACAAGAAAAGAAAATGCGTGATATATATATATATATATATATATATGGAAACAGGAAAAAGGAGAAAAGGGAGAGTAGGACGACCGTTGTGGGCAAGAAATAGATAAAAGTTTTGAAACAACACCCCCCTCTGAACAACAAAAATGACTAAGAAGAAATTAGATATACAGTGGGTGGAAGTGACACTGAAAGTGAGGACATATAAAAATGTCTGTTGGAGCGAAAACAGAAAAGTCCCTAGAAAACAAAGGAAAAAAATAACAGAAAACGAATAGAAAAAAAGAGACAACGAAAAAAGATAAAGAAGATAGAAGATCTCTTGAGAGAGAAAGGAGGGATATACATACATACTTGCATATATATATATATATATATATATATATATATATATATATATATATATATATATATATATAGGTGTGTGTTTGTGTGTGTGTCTAAAGAGTTTTAAATTTTCGTCTTTCGTCACGGTCGTTCATGTCTGTCCCTTTATAAAGAAAAAATAAAACTACTGGCGGGCGTTGTTTCAGTCCAAGATATCATATTCTCTTTCATGTGAAAAACAAACTTCACAATGACACGCACTCGATGGTGCAGACTTGTGGTTAGAGTGCACGGTTGCATGGTGTGAGGTGTTTATGTCGGACAAAGAACAATGAACCGGCTGGCGTTGGGCCTACCTCGTGATGTATAACGCCAATGGTCGGTATCCACATTCAGTTAAATAGACCGAACTTTGAATGATGATTTTCAAAGATAACAGTCTAATTCTGTTTTGGTGAATTCGTTCAAAACATTATTTCTAGACCTCTTTATTTTATATATCTTCCTGACATTTTGCCTGGATCAAAGAGTAGTATATGTTTTCTGCTCATTTGGTATGTGAGAAGGCGCTCTCACCTAGGAATTTCAAATTTGAAGCTGCACCTTCCTCTTTGCAGCCATATGGTGTCAGTGTAATATCGATGCCAGCGTGAAAGTGGTAACTGGGATTGGGCAGTTTTTGTCCTGGGTCCATATGCATATAAAAAAGGCTTTCTGTCATATACTACCTTAGTCGTATACTTACCTGGCACAGGGCTCGTCCCTGGGCTGGTAAGTATCACTGCTATGACTAGCTTAGACCAGCTTGGACAAGCTATGACCAGCTAAGACCAGGTTTAGACCAGCGACCCGAGTGGAAACATTCGGGTTCCCCA
>CAHIKZ030005435.1:5012500-5022500 GCA_903632075.3 Acanthosepion pharaonis | reverse complement strand
AAGGCAGAGCATGGGAATTTGGACATTGCTCTCTAACTGAACTTTGCGCGGTCTTCTCATGTAAAAACGTTCTCAGGGATCTTAAATCCGTTAATGTGCATTCTGCCAAACGTAGTCAAACGCAAAACGCCTGCTAAGGGTCTTAATATCATCAGATCCCGAATTTATGAGAAAGATGCAAAAAATACTCTATGAGTACAACAGAAAGTTAACGCCATTGCTAAGAAACTCAAAGTTTCAACACGCTCTATCTTTCTGACAAGTCATATGGGATGCGGAGCGGACTGTAAAGCAATATGATAACCGTCTGCTCCGTGCAAAACGCTTGGTCCGCAAGTTAAGAAATCAAGAACAAGAAATGTTTTAGTTTTTTTCGTCGATGAAAAAAAAAAAAAGTTTAATCAGGATCAAAGACTCAACCAAAGTTATGGCATAATTTTATTTCATCGGTCACGAACATAGTCTTTCCGGCAACTGCGACGGTTTTCCGAGCCGGGAGAAATTAGGGAGATGGCATGCCTCCTAACATCTTTATCTTTTTTTTAGGACTTAATGGTCAATGCTGCTGACTATAAGCTGGTATTGGATAGGATTTTGAGGCCCTAGATAGAGAACATGAACAAAGGAAGAACGTACACCAACGAACAAGACTGTGTCATATCACAAAATCCAAGACGATCTGTGTTACAATCTCCACGGTCACATCAGTTAAAACATACCGACTCCTTGCTCTCTAGATTTGAATCTATTAGGGCAGGTTGATTTTTTAATATTTTTGGAAAATCAGATTTGCACTTGGTTTGAAAGCTGGGATTTGATGTGCTAAGTACTGACACCCAAAATTAGATTCAGAGCTTTCAAAACTTTTTGGAGCATTTCGTTTGAAAGATCATCTGCTAGAAAAGTACAGAAATACATAATTTTCGCAGGTTTTTCTTACAAACTGACTTCAAATTTTTACTATTTCAAGAATAAATCCAAATAAAGTTGATATTTTTTATTAGATACATTGAATGGAAAATATATTCAAACCAGAATTGTAATTATGAATCACCACAAGCAAAATATGCAGTCTTTTTACTGTACCTGATATGTAAAAACTGTAAAAAAAGAAAACTGCAAAAGATTAAAGAAAGTCTATACATTAATGTATATGATTTGTTAGATTATTTGTTAGATCTTAATTAGTAAAAACAAAAAAACTAGATAAAATGTAAAAAAAAGAAACACCATAATACTACTGAATACATACAAAATAAAATGTTTAAAATTTGCATTGTTTATTGAAGACTGCACTAAAAATACTGCACTGAATATCATATTACATCATAATATAACTAAATTGTTCAATATAATTTCTAATTGAAGTAAATGAGGGTCTTATTTGATGGCACAATGATTAAGCAATAATATCTGTGTGCTTTGTATGTTGTCCATATAGAGTTTGCATAACTTCAGCAAATTATAAATTAAGCTTTCACTGTTTAGCGGAATGAAATTCCAAAGCTATGATTTTGAACATAAACTTAATATTTAAACACGTATCCTCTCAAAACGGTAACGATTTGGAAAAATATATATATTGTGTCATTATTTATCATGTCAACCTCCAACATTCAAATTGAGTGTAATGCTACAGTTCCAAAATCGAACAGCCCTATTGGACTATTAATTATAGGACGTAATCGAGAGGGAAATTAATCAATGCTCCCATATCCCTATGATATATTTGAAGCCCGCCATAACTACCACAATGTCCAAAATGGATAAAGTTCATCTGATTCGGGCATGTCAAAAGCAGTTATGAATGCTAATAACAGATTCTTTAAGTAGATTCCTCAAGAAAAGTTTAAAGATTATTCATCCCAAATATTTCTCAAATATACCTATTCTTTCATGGCTTGTGCGTCTTTTACTAAATTTATGGAAATGTCCTCAAAGAACTGGACAACCTTGTATTGTTAGTGTCATTGAAGTATCATTAAGGTGAACGAGATAGCCATTTAAACATTAGTTTGATAGGTCATTCATATTTCTATTGGGTCTTCTGAACAGAAGTAGAGGTTTATTCCTTGTTTCCTGGTTAGGGTCGAGAAGTCCGAAAGAAGAAGCTGTTGGAGTAGAAAAGGCGGTTACATTTAACTGTTTCAACAGTAAAAGTGTGGGACCAAGATGCCAGTCTAGTAGCACACTTAAATACATGCAGTCGGGGCAACAGTGAAAATAGCTCGTCAGAGCAGATGCCTTATCAACCTGTTTCCCAGTTATTTAAAGTCAGAAAATATTTTTAGATTGTATGAATTTTACTGAGATAATAATAATTTACTGGTACCATCTCGATTAATTAATCTATAGCTTGGGTTGTTTTGAAAGAGATGGATTTATATCTTTCCAAAGGGTATTGTGCGTAAGGAAATATAAAAAACCTGACTGGAATTTGAACTCGCTTCTCCGATTTAGAAATCCTAGTCGTTATCTGTTACACCACCTGCACATCCAGTTTTGCAGCACTTGATATTATCAAATGTTTAACCATGTAGATTATGACCGGGTTCGCTATTTTTTAAAAATTCGATGTCACATGAGAACTGGGTGTGTCTATGGCAAGTTTTTAACAATGTTTTATAGTATTTTTTTTTCCTAAATTATAGGTGCGTATTTTTCGGTGATAAATAATGTGTGTTTACGTGTATGTGTGTGTTTAAGGCAAACTATTTTGAAGAATTCTTTAAAATTCATATAATCTTTAAACAAATATAACTCTAAACTGATCGAGACTAACCGATAAACGGCCTGGAATAGCTTCAGTATTATCGGCTGTTGTTTTTTTGTTTTTTTAACCTATCTATATAAGTCGTTTGAAATGAAGCAAGCTTGCCGACGCCAGAAAGAAAAATTCTTATTTTTTTTATATTTAATTTTTTTTAATATAATCTTTGCAGGACACTTGTGCTGATTCCTTTAACAAATACAAATAACACGCAATATATGGAATAATTGTATCATTATATCAAGGAAAAATATGTCGGCTTAACTACAAATAAATTAAGTGGATATACAGAAAAATATCAAAATCATAGACAAAATATTTTTATTGTATGGGACAAAAATAAATAGTGAGAAATTATTTTCAGATTACTCTCTTCAAAAATTTCTCAGTTAGACAATTTTTCCCTTAAGAACGAATTTTTCAATATACGAAACTATGGCAAGGACGATAACCCGAATATTATTAACTTACATATAATTGAATTTGAAAATTCCTTAGCGAACGACGATGACATGCATTGATCTATCATTTTTTATCAGGCTGGAATATACAATATCCAGAGTTGCAAAATAAATTTATAGGTTCTTATCATAAAAAAAAAATGCCAAATGCATTTTCTTAAAGCAATAAACTTTTAGTGAGATGATATTTATCATTTACTAAATGATAAAAAAATGAAATATATTGATATTTACTTATTTTAATAAGTCAACAACCTATAATTATAAGTTAAACAAGAATTAATGTCTTCACTGCTTGTATGTATGCGGCAACTACGATTAACCTACCGAGTTCAAATTTTAACCGATGCTGTCAAACAAATATATTTTGAAATATATGACTCTCTATCTGCTTCTCACCAGCTAGGTGTTAATAGAAAGAGAAAATGCTATATCTAAATCAGAAGTTAGATTTCTATAGAGAAGTATACCTTCCAAAAGTTAACTAAATTAATAAGAAACAGGAACTGAAATCAAAGAAAAGATAATTGATACAAAGAAATGATTGAGTTGTTATGCAATATCAGTCTTCCTCGAAAGCAGTGACTTTGGACAATCATCGAACAGATGAAGAAAAGAATTGAAGCAACAGAAATTTAGTTATAGAGAATTATACTTAAAAGCCCATGGACTAAAAATGTAAGTAACGAGGAAGATTGAAAGAAAATGGAAACAGAAAGGACAATTCTACTAAAAGTTCGAGTTAGTTGGAATTTCTAGAACCTTTTAATATATTTATTTTTATACGTTATTTATATAGACACAAATATTTAAGCAAATTGTTTGTTTATAATAAACATTAAGTATTAACAACATTTACCGACCTGAATGTCCGAATAATTTCATAAAATATTCGTCCTCCGACAGGAATCGAACCAGTATCCTGCACGGAACCTTCATATATCCTGACGTGCTATACCATTTAGTTACGAATGAAAAGTCTGGTTAGCAAGGTCGAATTACTGCATTTAAACTACAAATTTCCCATAATTTTCCTCGAACGGTCATATCTGCTCGAAGCGTATCTTAACGTAGACAAATGACGTCATATATTATGAAATGGACTAAGTCCGACAATTATCTTAATATATTTATTGTTATGCGTTATTTATATAGACACAGATATTTAAGTAAATTTACTGTTTATAATAAACAGTATTAACAACATTTAACGAGACATATCATTTGGCCAAGATCCTGATGGAGCGTTTGCAGACAGTTGCCGAGATTCAGTTGGGACCCGAGCAGACTGATGTCGTAAGGGATCGAACAATTTAGAGCAACCTGCATCTGATCCGCACGATCCTAGAGTCGAAGAGCAAGCCTCGCTATCAATTTGGATCAGTCCAAGGCATGTGATAGTGACGATCATCGGTATCTGGCTGCAGCTCTGCAGGGCGCCGGATTCGAACCCGACTTCTACAAATGGATTAGCCTCCTGCATCGCTCCCCCAGTGCTGTGGTACAGGTGAACGGAAAGCGGTCGAGCAGATATGAACGTTCGAGGTAAATCAGAGGAAATTTGTCGTGTAAAAACAGTAATTCGGCCTTGCTTTCTTCGTAGCTAAATGGTATTGCACGCTAGGCTATATGACAGTTCCGTGTAGGTTAGAGATTCGATTCCTGTCGGAGGACGCATATTTTCTATGAAATTTCTCGGACATTCCGGCCAGTAAATGTTGTTAATACTGTTCATTATAAACAGGGCATTTGCTAAATATCTGTGTCTATATAAACAACGTTTAACAATAAAATATATTAAAATAATTGTCGGAATTGGCTCATTTCATAATAATTCTAGGATATATAATGAGGATGAAAGAGGGCATGAGAAATTTGACCCTCTCAAGACATAATGAAGCCACGAGGATTACAGGAAAACAGCAAAAAGCTTACCTAACGACCTTAGGTAAATGGATGGCAGAACAAACAGTAGAAGAGATAATGAAAAGGACAAGCTTACTGAGAGCTCCACATTGTGGAGAACACTGATCGTCCGCGTCCTGAACGATCATGGTACATCGAAGAAAGAATACGATGTTTACCTCTACGGAGGATGGAGGATTGCTGAACGTATTGAGAAGAGTTGAGAAGTTTTAGTGGTACACAAAGAGCAATTGTCCTTCTTATTTCGAGAAAAAACGCAGTGACGTATGTATCTCCGGGCCCAGTTTTCAGCGTGTACGCAATTTTGAAATATTCTATTGCAAGAAAGGTGAGAATAGAACAAGCAAGCGAGCGAAACGACCTCCAGACTTACTTAAGAATCTAGTGTTAACGTGATTTGCGTCAGCAGGTAGATCGCTATATGCCAGGGAACACTTGATCGCATATAAACGAGTTCCGGGGGCCCAGTCGTGATATAATCGCTGACAAATTTGTCACTTGGTTCATTGTTATTTAACAAGGAGTTTAATTCTAAATGGGTTCACTTATATTTGTGGCCATGTGCCAAAATAGGTCAATAACGAGATTTTAGGTCCGAATCCTTATATGTATGAAAGCATGTACGGGGTGGGGGGCACTAAAAAAACAGGGGATTTTAGATTTACTGTAATATGATGAATAAAAAGTTAACTAACTCATATAAAAACATTAACTATATATTTTACTATATGAATAATCTGAAAAATTAAATGACATGATTTTTTAGCCATTTGTTTTTCCAAGATGCCGCAGTTATCAAATTTTCATGGCGAAGTGATTCTTTTCGTTAAGAAAAAAAAATCCCCTTTGGGAACTGAAAAAGAAATAGCATGGCACAAAAAATATTTCGTTAATTTTCTTATGAAAGCCAAATATACGCAGTCGGAGAACAAATTTTCACCGGAAACCAGGAAAACGAGAGAACTATTAAAACAATAAATTTAATAAAGTGCTATCGTTTGTACTTACACACACACACATCTCTTCTCTATATATATATATATATATATATATATATATATATATATATATATATATATATATATATATATATATATATATATATATAAACACACACATATATATATATATATATATATATATATATATATATACAATATACAAATGATAGAAATTATGAGAATTAAGTAATTCATCGAGTCTAGAAGAAACTCAATAGAATGCAGAAAGTGGATAGCCGTTTCGTCCTACATTTGTGACTCATCAGCAGTGCGCATCCACTACCAAATATAGGACGAAACGGCCGCCCAGTGCTTTCTGCTTTCTGCATATATATATATATATATATATATATATATATATATATATATATATATATATATATATAACTGAAAACATATATTGTGTCGGCTAATTTTATTATCCAAAGTACGGATCCTTCTTAAATAAGGAGGAACTTCCTCAGAAAATTGTTCAGAGTTCATTTTGGATGAAATATATTCCAAGTGTCCGACTTCTTAAGTCATCATCAGGATGGGAAAAAAACAAATCCCGAATAAATATAAGGGCAATAGTCCGAATATAAATAGTCTAAATAATAAAGGTTCATCTAATTTATTAATATTTGGAAAGGCATGGGTATACTCCATTAATTTCGCATATGTGATAGAATTCTTTTGCATGATCTGGTGTTAAATCCATTTTCCCTTCTTAGCAACCTTTTAACATTTGCTCAGATTCACGTTTTGTGGTATTCTTACGTAATTTCAACCTACTTATATCTTCTATATTTTTGTAGTTATGTTTTCTCAGGTCAACTTTCTTGCAACTTCCAAAGTCCTGATCCCATTAGGCAATAGCATAAGATTATTTTAATTAGCTTTTAAGGTTATATCATTTTTAGGTTCTGTGGCAAATTGAAATTAAAAAAAAAATAGGTATAGGTAACTAGACTGTTATAAATAATTTATTACATTATAATGAAAAGTTGAATAAGCAGGCATTTTCTATTGTAGTTGATCACATTCTCTATAACAACAATAATAATAAAAAAATAAAGAAGTACGGCGCAAAATAATACAAGAAAGGAACAATGTAATTGAGGGAAAAGCAATTATGAAACAATAGAAAGTAAAATTAAACAAAATAGAAACAGTGTCCATACGCAAACTGGATATATTCAAGTGATTATAGTTTCTAACTTCAAGGTAAGAAAGAAAAAATACGTGGGTAAAACCAAGAATTGTCCGATTTTAATGATGATGAAGAATTCTCAGCATTCAGCTATAGCATTATTCTATACATTTAAGGAGAGGTGATTTTTAGCAGATATTCGCAGAGATTAGAGCCAACATGAAATTGAGGTGTACGATAAAGTTCCATACAAAAAAAAATATTGAAAAAATTGGTAATAAAAACAAATTATAATCAGATTCATATGACGCACTTATTATATACAGTTAAACGTACTTTGCAAAATAAAAATACATGTTTTTTTTTATTATCAAATTTATTGAAAAACATTGGTGTAAAAAATAGAATGTGATATATTGTGTGTATACAAATACACACACATACAAACAAACCATATATATATATATATATTTATATGGAAAGAATATTAAATATCTTATATATAATAAGGAATTGAAGGATTTAATTATATTTATGTATGTGCATATATATAAGGGAAAGCCGAAATATTGACATTCCGATGTATTAAGAAATATCAGAATAATGGATATTTTAATCGTTTCTGTTCCCAAGAATAAAGTTTTCAGCTATTATATATATATATATATATATATATATATATATATATATATATATATATATTTAATAGTATATTTTAAAGTAACATAATACATTATTAAAATTTAATATATAATAAAATAATTAAATGTCTCCCTAACTCTCCTAAATGATGCACACACACACACACAAAACACACACACACACACACACACACACAAATATATATATATATATATATATATATATATATATATATATATATATATATATATATTGTTTGTATTTCAAGCATTTTTCATTCATACATGTTTCATTAAATAATATAGACAAGTGTTGCTTATTTATTTTATGTAAATTCTTTTCTTAAGGATATTTCACAAATATCCTTAAATATCTATAATTGGTAACAGAAGCCATTGGTTTATACCAACGGCTTCCCATACTTAATACTTCTCGAAATCTCGCGTGGTCATCTTTGACGTCATGAGTTACGGTGCGATTTTCCCTTCACGTGTTTTGCTTGGAAATCATCCATGTAAACAGAAACAGACTATCATCACATTCTTGTCCGTATATTGCTTAATATATTGTACAGTAATTGACATCTTTGATAATGGCTTATGTAAGACGAAAGCTTAGATTGGATTAAAAATATGGATCAGTATTTTGCTTTTCTTTCTTCGTTTAATGATAATGTTATTAAACTTATCAGACGTTATGAAAAGAATTTACTTAAAATAAATAGACAAATACTTGTCTATATTATTAAATGAAACATGTATGCATATATATATATATATATATATATATATATATATATATATATATATATATATTGAAAGTGGAAATAGTAAAAAGAGATTCATACCAAAACAAAGAATTTATGAAAACACCTGGCAACCCAATATATATTACCGCACCTGTTTTTATTTCATTATATCTATCTACCTCTCCACCCATCTATCTATCTATCTATCTATCTATGTCTGTCTGTCTGTATATGTATCTCTCTCTCTCTCTATATATATATATATATATATATATATATATATATATATATATATATATATATCACTAAATGTTTTGCTTTAAAGAAAAATATTCACTATTTTGAATACTCAAATTTTACACATGATAACATTTTGTTTGTATTCTTAGCGACAGGCATTAGTCTTTGCCGTTAACACAGATGAACATTTTTGCGTAGATTTTTTCAACCGAGCTTCTTTCTTTTCCTTTTAATTCTGCTTAATTTCTAATGTTACATTAAGCATTGTCTTAGATATTTACTACTTTGATCTTTTGGCAAGACAAGAAAAAGACAAGGAAGAAGAGGAGGGGCTAATATAAAGCTATGAGTTCTCCTTGAATCGGTGTTACGCTCCCCACCCAAAAATAAAAAAAAAATCAGTTTATCTCAGATAATTCAAATATACTACAAATATACTTGGGGCATTCAGGCGTGTAATCGAAATTTCACTTTGTTTAATCTGAACGGAGTGTTCGTATGAAAAAAATATAAATCGAAAATGATTTCTAGTTGTCGCCCAGGCAACGAAAGATCATTGTTTATACTGTTATATATATATATATATATATATATATATATATATATATATATATATATATATATATATATATATATATATATATATATATATATATATATATATATATATATATATATATATATATATATATATATATATATATATATATATATATATATATATATATATATATATATATATATATATATATATATATATATATATATATATATATATATATATATATATATATATATATATATATATATATATATATATATATGTATATATATATATATATGTATATATATATATATATATATATATATATATATATATATATATATATATATATATATATATATATATATTTTTAGGAAATGTATTAGGTAAAAAAATATTTATTTAAACGTTATTTTTAAATGGATACTTATATTTGAGTTGATGCTCTGTTTTTATTTATTTATTAAACAGCATATTAAGTTACTTACATCTACTGCACTTAATATTCGAATAATCTTGTTAGAAAAATAGGCGTT
>CAHIKZ030005435.1:4892500-5007500 GCA_903632075.3 Acanthosepion pharaonis | reverse complement strand
CGTCTGTCACAGCGGGAACAAAAACGTATGCCCCCCTCTCCTCCTGGTCCAATTGCTTGCAAACACACTTCCCCACGCGCCTGTACGCATTCCGTCGATGACCGGGTAGGGCCGTGGGATCCGTGGGCAAACAAATATTTCGGAATTGGACACAGGACGCCATATTCTTGACGGTCATTTTTTACACGTCAGACCCCTGAGGCAAGTGGCAACCGACCGTTAGGAGCGTCTTACACAGAAAACTGAGACGCTTATAACTTATACACCGTAGAGGTTTTTAATAATTACAATTCTTCTAAAATGAAAAATAAGGTTGGTAACTTCAGAAAAAAAAGTCACACACACACACACTAAAACACACACACACCAGATTACGGCATTAATCCTTCTTTTATATATGTTTCGTTGTATGTGACATTTTCATTGTCCCTCACATTCAACGAACCACAGGCTCGCGCACTCTCTCTCTCTCCCCCCACACATATATATAGTACATGTACACACACACAGAAGTGCGGGTGCTGAAAATTTTGGTCTATTCAAGCACAATATGCAAGCATGTATTTCCCCACACTAATATATATATATATATATATATATATATATATATATATATATATATATATATAGATATGATGTCACTTAGCCTGATGAATATCTATTGATATTTTTTAAATTTTGAAAAACTAACATTTTTTACTTTTGTTTATAAATACTTGTTGCAAAATAAAATGCTTACATCTGCCTCGATAAAATCCCCCAAAAGACGAAACGTGTCGCCTAATAAATGTTTTCCTTTTGTCTTTATCCATAATGTCCTTATATATATATATATATATATATATATATATATATATATATATATATATATATAAATACATTAGTCATATCTGAAATGATAAAACACGTACACACTCATATATATATATATATATATATATATATATATATATATATATATATATATATATATATATATATAATCAATTTATATAAAACAATACGATAATGCTACTAAAACGCAGTGAGTGAAAATGAATGAAAAGACTTTACGAGTAACCGGAAACCCAATCCTGATCAGTTAAAAGCGATATACCTCTACTCTTATTAGAAAACCGGAGAGGAATATATATATATATATATATATATATATATATATATATATATATATATATTAGCAATTTTCTGTCGGAATTTCTGGGATGGTGAGTTATCATAGTTAAATTCAGACTTTTGTCCACCTCTTTTTTGTTTTTGTTATCATTACGTTTCGGCCGTTGTGTCCCTCCGGCCTCCTCAGCTCTGTATTAACGTAGTGTATATATATATGTGTGTATGTATGTTATATATATATATATATATATATATATATATATATATGTGTATATATATATATATATATGTATGTTTATATATATATATATATATATATATATATATATATATATATGTGTGTGTGTATGTTTGTTGTATATATATATATATATATATATATATATATATATATATGTATGTGTGTGTGTGTGTGTTTTGTGTCTGTATGTGTGTGTGTGTGTGTTGTGTCTGTATGTGTGTGTGTGTGTTTTTGTCTCTGTATGTATGCGTGTGTGTATTTGAAATTTAGCCCAGTTCCAAAAGTAATATTCAATAAGGCCGCAACAATATCCGAGGTAAAGAAAATGTTTTTAGAAATAATGGGCAACAAGGAAGTCTAAATAAAAGGAGGCATGGTGGAGTAATGGATAGCGGAATCAGAGAACCGAGTTCGAATTCCAGTCGAATCCATTACATTCGCTTACGTGTTAATACTCTTGGGAAATTTATGAATCCTGCCAACTATGGGTCTGACTGGATCCTATAGCCTTCGATTGCATCTTGTCTACCCTAGAAAGTATTGGTAATATACTACGGGGAAAAAAATCTGCCTCGTCAGTCATGTATCGAAAGATGATCGCTTGAGAGTGTATTACGCATGCCACATAACTGACTGATACTCTGAATCAGAAATAGACGGCTAAAACTTCGGGGACGTAGAATGAGGTCTTTTAGTAGCTAACATTCCCCGGGCATAATAAAATCAATCAGGGAGAATCAACTTACGGTTTGTAGGTAATAGATTATTAACAAAAAGTTATGGGGAAGAATCTAAAGACGGAAGGACGGTTGAACTTTTCCACGTCCTGAAGGAACACGATACATAATAAAAAAAATTATTCAGAGACAAGAACGAATTTGAGTTTAAAAATGATGTCATTAATACTGAATGTACGAAACTTTTTGTATTCAGGAAAAATTCCTGATTCCTGTTCAGTTGTTTTGGGAATCTTTATCAAAATGAATAAATAAAAATGGCTGACCAATAAAGTCGAAATGCGTTTCGTGGAAAATCGGATTTTAAATTTTAGAATCATTCAGCTAGAATTATTTCAGAAATCCCTGGCTCTTTATGTAGCAAGTAAATATGAAACTAATTAAGAATAAGCTTGAAGTCCTAATAGGAAAGCATAAATATTAATAGTGACGAAACAAAAACGCGAGTTTTAAGCGGAAATAATGTTAAGGAAAAGTCAGGACACAACAAGTAATATCTACTATGTATTTGAAAACATATTTCAAAATTAATTAAACATGAAACAGAATATCAAATAAGAATGGAATGATTTAAATTAGTGGTCGGAACTAAATCATTATCCAAGTAAAATAATTAATAAAGAATAACAGAATAATAATAAAATATATATATTATAATGAATAAGAATGAAATAAAATGAAAATGATTTAGAAAAATGTGAAATATAGGGTGCACTTTGAATTATAAAAAATGAACTAAACCCCAGCTCATTATCAGCACAGGAGAACTTTGTCTATGTAACGCTAATAACTAATAGATAAAAAAAAAAAAAAAAAAATGAAATGTGGTTATAAGACCTGCCTTAGGTCTTCCGGACTTGGAGGTTATAGAATAAAATAATAATAATAATAATAATAATAATAATATAAGACAGGTCTGGTGAGGTTAAGAAGGAAATGAAAAATTGGGAAATTCTAACAAATACAAACACAAATGGATTTAAAAAAACGCGTAAGAGAAATGAAGGAAAGCAGAAAAAAAAACAAAGAACAAACTGAATTATAATTTTTATAAGTCTTCATTAAAAAGAGAAAAGAAAACACTTTGGGATAGAGTCCAAGAAAGAATAAATAAATAAATAAATAAACAGAGAAGATGGTGTGAGAAGTTAGAGAAGATGGTGTGAGAAGTTAGAGAAAGTAAATGGTAAGAACAAAGGTATAAAAATGCAACTGAGAAAAAATATTTAAAAAAAATAATATTACTTGTTTTCATGTACTTCTCGATTCAATAAAATTTCTATCAACGATTTGTTTGTTTTTTTTAATTGTTCGTAGATGATAATTTTTTTAAGGATTTGTAAATAATTTCCAATCGATCGAAATGGAAAGACAAATATACATATATGTTTACATATATATATATATATATATATATATATATATATATATATATATATATATATATTAAAAATAAGTCCAAATGTTGCAGATGTGTTTCAACACACCTGGTGTCGTACCAAGTGATGGTGTTGATGGAAAATAGAGGATTTTATGAATTCAATAGACTACCAAACCCAACTAAACTTTTTAACTTATAAAATTCGTTTATTTTCCTTCAATGTCATTACTTGATAAGACACCAGCAGTGTGGAAATAAAACTGCAGATTTGTAATGACCTTATAACATGTATATTTTATAAATTTGAATAAATATTATAAGCTCTACTTGATATTGGGCACTCTTTTAACAATATTGTTTTTGGTTATTGGAATTGTATTCCATCTTTACCAATCTTTTACTTGTATATCTATCTATCTATCTATCTATCTATCTATCTATCTATATATATATATATATATATATATATATATATATATATATGTGTGTGTGTGTGTGTATATATATGAGATAAATAGACATAAAAAAGAATTCAATATGAAATACTGAAGAAGGCGGCAAAGGAGACAAAAACTGTTCCGATTCAGAAAAATTTGTCAACTTCCTAAAAAAACATACAAAATCTATATTTGCCATCATTTTATGCATGTGTATATATATATATATATATATATATATATATACACAAACATACATAAATATATACATCTACATACATGTGTGTGTGTATATATATATATATATATATATATATATATATACACAAACATACATAAATATATACATCTACACATACATGTGTGTGTGTGTGTATATATATATATATATCTATATATATATATATGTGTGTGTGTGTGTGTGTGTGTGTGTGTGTGTGCGTGTGCGAAATAAAAACAATATAAAAGGAAGAGGAAGACCCCGAGACAAAAGGTTTGCATGAGATTTGAGGGTCGGGAAGAATAGTGGTAAAGGTGCGAGAGGTGATTGGACCAAGTTTAAGTGTCGGTATCTGAGTTAGGGTGCGTGTGAAGTTATGTGACAAGAAGACGGGAATGGGAATTCGAAAGGTAGCGAGCGGAGTGTCGTTGTATGGTAGGGGCGGGCGTTCTAAAGGACAGCTGCGTTTCCTCAAGCACGATTTCCTCCCCCTCCCAGGAAAGTCCGTTATAGGCGCACTGTTTCTTTCCCTCCTTCCTTCCTTCTTTCCACTCGCTCGACCAAACCTTCCTCACCCCCACCACCAACCTACCGCACCCCCCGGCCATCTACGCCGTGCGCGCCGTTGTTTTCTTCGCCGCTCCTACTGTCTTTCTGCACTTTTGTCCGGTCCTTCAAAAAGAAAAACGAGATTTTCTTTGGCCGGAGCTAATTGAAGAAGAAGAAGAAGAAGAAGAAGAAGAAGAAGAAGAAGAAGAAGAAGAAGAAGAAGAAGATTAGCGGTAAAAGAAAGAAGAAAGTAAGGATGAGTAAAGAAGAAGAAGAAGAAGAAGAAGAATGAAGAAGAATATTGCTAATTGAAAGGAATAAAGAGAAAGAGAATTAATTGTGGGTATAGATGAGGTTATTTTGTCGGGGTTGATGTGAAATACGGCGAATGGGTATGGCAAAAACCGCAGGCCCCTGAGTGACAAGGGGTACCGGGCGTTTTTGAGAGCTTGATAAAAAGAGAAGGTAAAAATTGGACGTCATAGAAGTCAGCAAAAAGACGGGTTTAATCCAAAGTGTCTAATTAAAAAAAAAAATGCTGCGAAATTTAAAAAAAAAATTACATAAAGATAAAGACAAAATAATAAACAGATAAGTAGAAAGAAAGTAAATAAGGAAAAAATACAAACACCAAGTATCGGTGTTCAAGCCCAGGTAAAAATCTGGGATTTCTAATACTATTTATCCCAGGAGGCAATTGATTGTTGATCGACTGTTTTTTTTTTTTGTTTGTTTTTTTTTATCAAGCGCTTGTGAGTTATTTAAACCGGATTTTTTTTTTCAAATTGTAAGATCTTGTTTACATTGTCTGATGACCCGATTACTTATTTGAATACTGGCTGAACTCAATTCCGTGATCAAACAGGAAGCGATGGTTTCATCCTGATTTGCCCGTCAGCTCAAGACAAGCAGACACAATGTTTAGTAAATATCAAATTAAAGCTGAAATAAAAATTATCCATTAACGCCAAACGGAAATGAGCCGGCGCATATAAAAATGAATTTTAGCTTTCTAATCTTTCAATCTAGTTCCTGTATAATTAAAAAAAAGTTTACGTAATATCTTTGATAATATTTATCATCCTGAAAGCTCACGGTTGAGTTAATCTTTTGTCTTTTGGCCATCTCTCCCCAAACCCCCTCCGCCATCCGTTCCCAGAAGCTCGCCAAGCAAATGATGCGCCATTTTTTTCTTCTATCCCACTTGCATTAAAACTTTCCTCTATGAAATTTTCCAAGACTTCATTCTTCATTATTTGACTACAAATTTTCAACTGTCTCTTCCTGCATTTATACACAACGAGTACTCCAAAAATAATGGGGAAGTAGGAAAAGATACATACATTAGGAATGTCCCAAGACGACTCATAGCTATCTGAGATACAAAAGATTGTGTCCAAAGGCACCGCTGACCTGCTTGGAAAATTTCTTTCGATATAATACGTGCGATAGTATTCCATGGAAAACCTTCGTTTGCTTCAGGCTTGAAGCAAAAAAATAAAATAAAATAAATAAAAAAATGTGTAATGGTTTGTATCAAAGCGCAAATCAAGAAAACTTAATAATAATAATAATAATAATAATAATAATAATAATAATCTGCTGACTGCAATGTATCTTTGAAGATATTCAAAAAGTTGTCAAAGTACAAGGACCTTGAAATAGAAATCTCGAAAATGTGGCATATGGGAACATCAACAATCCCTGTTGTAGGTGGAGCCCTAGGACTGGTTGGAAAAGATTGCAGTAGACTAATTGAGGGGATTCCTGGAAGTCCATGCCTCAAGGAGATACAAAAAATTGTTCTCACAAGTACAGCCCACACTTTACGAAGGGCTTTATCTATGTAATTTATTTTTTTTTTTTGTCAGTGGAATGTCATGACGCCATTTAACCTTAGGTCCCTGGGACCCGGAAAGAAATGTAAACGCCAGAAATAAAAGAAAATAAAAATAATAATAATAATAAGGAGTTTCAAATGGGCGTAGAGATGCAACTACAGCACAATACACCGGCTGAAACTGCAAAATACCTAAAAAAGACAGCAAAGACGAATGCAACCGACCAGTTACAGAAGCGATGGCGAGATAAACCGCTTCATGGCAAATACTCTGCCCGTAACCAAAGAAGCTGACGTAGACAAAACCCGTACCAATCAGTGGCTACTTAGTGCAGGGTTGAAACCGGAAGCTGAAGGTTTTATCCTTGCTGCGCAGGACCAATGCTTGCTAACTAGGAATTATCAAGCACATATACTAAAATATTGTGTCAGCCCAAAATGCAGATTCTGTGATAAATATACAGAAACGATTGATCATCTTGTATCAGGTTGTACGGTGTTGTCACCCACTGAATATAAAACCCGACATGACAGAGTGGGCCAATATCTGCACTGGAAAATCTGCAACTTCTACGGGAAGGAAACTGAAAGAAACTGGTATGAACACAACCCAGACCCGGTTACGGAGATAGGACCTGTTACATTTCTATGGGATTACACAATACACACTGACAGAACAATCAAGGTCAATCGGCCAGATATTGTTATTAAAGACCACAAACAAAAACGATGTCTCCTTATTGATATGGCAGTCCCTGCTGACTGCAATGTATCTTTGAAGATATTCAAAAAGCTGTCAAAGTACAAGGACCTTGAAATAGAAATCTCGAAAATGTGGCATATGGGAACATCAACAATCCCTGTTGTAGTTGGAGTCCTAGGACTAGTTGGAAAAGATTGCAGTAGACTAATTGAAGGGATTCCTGGAAGTCCATGCCTCAAGGAGATACAAAAAATTGTTCTCACAAGTATAGCCCACACCTTACGAAGGGCTTTATCTATGTAATTTAATTTTGTTTTTTTGTCAGTGGAAAGTGTCATGACACCATTTCTAACCTTAGGTCCCTGGGCGGGACCCGGAAAGAAATGTGTAAACGCCAGACATCAAAGAAAATAAAAATAATAATAATAATAATGAAGAGATAGGACCTATAACAATTTCATGCGACTTTACAATACACACACACACAGAACAATCAAAGTTAATCGCTCTGACATCGTGATTAGAGACTGCAAAGACAAAATAGGCCTCCTTATTGATATGACAGTCTCTGTAGACTATATTGTGTCTTTGAAGATCTTCAAAAACCTATCAAAATACAAGGACCTTGAAATTGAGATCTCAAAAATGTGGCACATTAGGACATTAACAATTGCAGTTACATTTGAAGCCCTTGGATTGATTGGAAAGATTCCAATAGACTCATTGAAGGGATTTCCTTAAAGAAATAAAAAAAAATTGTACTCACAAGTACAGCCCATACCATAGAAAGGGTTTTATCTATGTAAAATATGCGTGATTTTCATTTTTACATAACTGCTTAGTGGAAAATGTCATGATGCCATTTCTGACCTTAGGTCACTGGTCGGGACCCGGAAAGAAATGAGTATAGACTAGAAACCAAGGAAATCAAACAACAGCAGCAATAATAATAATAATAATAATAATAATAATAATAATAATAATAATAATAATAAACATTACGAAGAGCTTTATCGATATAAAATGTGTGATTTTAGTTTGATGTTTTTCTGTTTTTGTTTTTTTTTACCAAAAATGAGGTTTCTGGTTGGGACCTGGATGGAAATATGTATACAACAGAAATCCAAGGAAATAATAATAATAATAATAATAATAATAATAATAATAATAATAATAATCACATTTGGCTGTGATGCTTGTGCTGGAAATACTCAGGTTGCCATGTTGAGTATACTGGAATTCGAATATTTTTTATGCCAGTGTCATTTGGTTTGTGTATTGCTCTCTCGCTCAGTTGTAAATGCAATGACAATAATAATAGCGGAGTTACGGGTTGTCTATCTATGTTTATAGGAATCAAAGATCTATATTAAAAACATGGGAGGATATATTTGCTACATCTTAATAAAGGTGAAACGGAAAGTGTTGAAAAATATGCAAATGGAATGAGACAAAGAAATTAGGAATAAGAAGGAAGCAAAATAAAGAAGAAAAAAACAAGAAAAAGTGAAAGAAAGATAATCATCATGAATAGAGAAATAAAGAAACGAAACGCGGGGGGGGTAGAAAAGTGAAATTAGAAATAGGAATATGTAAAAGAAAGGAAAATGGGCAAACTTGGACTATCGTGTCCCCCCCCAAAAAAAACAGATAGTCAAAAGTAACGTTTTTCCTTTGACATTGCTATTATTTTAACTATCTTCACTCCTTGCTAATGTTTATTGTTTTAAAAAGCGATTATTAGAATTATAATGAAACCCAAACATATGATGAAAGTGAATTTGAACATTTTTTCTTGAAAATTTACAACAAAAAATTAATCACTATTTACTTATTAGATTGTTTATTTTCAAGACGAATTTTATATCTACAGCATTCTAAAAACTAATACAACGATATATTTATCACTTACCAATTTATAAAAAAAAATATATGTATGAACTTTTTTTATTTATAAAGTTATAATCATTTAAATTTATAAAAAATATGTGAACCAACTCTAATGAAGTGCTTATTATTTACCATTTTAAAAAGTTGGAATTGCTTGCCAAATAACTAATGTTTTGCAACCATTCCAAGATACAATCTAAAAAATAGGATTTAATATTTTGTTTTCTCAAGAATAAAGAATATATATATATATATATATATATATATATATATATATATATATATATATATGAATTCACCTTCATATGTCTAGGTTTCATTAAAATTCTAACCTTCGCTTTTTAAAACAGTAAATATTGCCAAGAAGTGAAGGTAATTAAAATAATAGCGGTGTCAACGGAAAAAAAAGTAATTTTGTTTTTTTTTTCAGGTACGAAAGTCTAAGACTGCAGAAAAATGAAAGCAGTCCAGAAATAAGAGGGAGAAATAAAATAAAAATGCTTTTTAAGTGAACGCGTTCAGGTTTTGTACGTTATGTACATTAAAGCAAATAAAAAAAAATAGAAATTAAGGCGGAGAACGGGGAAGATAACGAAAACATTTATTTCGATCTTTGATCTTTTTTTTTTACCGATTGCGCCCTTTTTTGTTTCTGAACTGGTTCTTTCTTCTTTTCATACCATTCTTTGAATCCTCTGACCGTTACTTCTTCTGCCTAAAATGAAAAATGATGGAATCGTAAGAAAAATGTAAATCGATGAATGTGATGGAATTTATAAAGATTAAAAAAAGGAACATGAGAATTAGAGAGGAATATAGGATGCATTATGTCGAAGAAATACAAATATTGTTACGCAGAGAATATTTAAAAACACAAACAGAATCCATGATAATTCTAAGAGAATAGCATAAATGTCTCAGCCATTCTTGGAAAGAAGATGTCCTCCAATCACGAATAATAATAGGAGACAACCTATATCACTCACTCATTTCTCATAAAAATAGGAACATCTACATGAATACAAAGCATGCAAAGAGGCATATACTGTAAAACATATTCTAACCAAATGCAGTGATCTTTTCCCTATACGTCAACATTTTTATAATATGATTAGACTTGAGGACATTTGCAATGTTTCTATTCAATCGGCTCCAAGATTATCGGATCATATTATATTTTTGTTCTTCTGTTAGTAAGTTAGGCAGCGCGGAAGTTACTCCCAGACGTTACCTCCGGTAAATAATGCACCATTCCCTTTTTTTTATGCGAAGAAAGTCGTATGATGTAAGACAGTGCCAAGAAAGACGTATAAGTCGCTGATCAGAGACGCTGTTTGGTTTTAGCGTGAAAAAAATCACTACAAGGAGGTTGGTCTTTACTACAAATTATAGCACTAATTTACGGCTACATCACATTTAAATACCGCTTCCCGTGCGATCACCTAAGTTAAGAAAGGCCGTGCCTCTTCTGTACTTAGATGGGTGACCGATTGGTAATAACAGGTACTTGGATATGCAGGTGGTGTAATGGAAAATGGCTTTGAATTGTTCCAATTTCAGTTGAGTTCATTATATTCACTTACGCGCAAATGCTATTGGGAAAGCTATGCATCCACGTCTTCTCCCCAGCTATGGATTAATAAGTAAGACTTGTATCACTAAACCATTATTATCACCAAACATTTCTTACATTCTAAAAGTAAGAATTTTTGTTTGAGATAATAATGTTTTTAATGATACAAGTTTTACTAATTAATCCATAGTTGGGGGAGAAGAGGTGGATTCATACCTTTCGATGAATGTGATGGAACTGGTAAAGATTAAGAAAAGGAGCAACAGATGCCGAAGACTCACAATACATGAAAGCATAGACAGGAACCATTGTAAGTGAATTTGAAGAACTAAACTGAAACGCGATATTCTGATTAACATTTCCAAGGCATTATCCATTACACGACCCGCACATCGAAGAAAGGAATAGAAAACATCTGAAAGAAAGAAAATAGATAGAAAAATATATATCTGAAAAGAAAATGAATGAAAGGAATAAAAAAAAGAACACATGTGACAGAAAAAAGGAAGGAAGGAAAAAGAAATAAAGCAACTAAGAAAAAAACAACAAAGAAAGAAAGAAAAAAGAAATATCTGAAGAGAAAACGAAAGAAAAAGCAAAAGAGAAAACGTGTGAAACTAAGAAAAAAATAAACAAAGAAAGAAATGAGGCAAGCTTAAGAACTGTGGATCGATTGCAAAAAAATAAATTCATGCAAACATTCAAAAAACGGAAAGAAAAGCCATAAAATTCTTTGAAATTAGGTTAAAAGTAAAACTCGTTATTGTAAGGCAATAAACAGAGTAGAAATATGTTTGTAGAAAGAACAAGATTAAATTTACTCGAGAAAAAAAGAAATCAACTTGATTCCGAGAAAAGAAAGGAGTCAAAATAAAACCGAAAGCAAAAGAAAAGATAAAAGTCGAATCATCATCAGAAATGAAAGAAGAAATAAATAAAGGAATGGAAAAAATAAAATAAAATCGGATGGAAGGCGCTGTTTAGCTATAATTTGCTGCCATTTTATACCATAACGAAAGTAAACAATGAAGCTGATATGAAAATCTAACTCACTTTCTCTGTCTCTCCATATATATATATATATATATATATATATATATATATATATATATAAGAAATAGGTGTATTCGAATATGCCAGGCTGCTAGGGTGGCTAACTAATCCCTGCTGTAGACATCTGCTCCGGTACATTCGTCTTTGTTCAACACTCACGGACCCAACAGACACTTCTGCCTAAATGAAAGGCACACACACATACACACACACACACACGCTCACGAGTACACATGTAATTTCCATGTGATCGACTTCATCACAATTCTTCTGTTGTACATTCTTATTTTTCAAAGTAAAGTCCAATAGTGTTATAAAAACCTCGTAGAATTACACTAAGTTCTTAATCATTTCTAAGATACAATTCAGAGCTTAATCTAACAATTGGATAATTTTACAGTTACACAATTTAAACAATTTTACTGTTACATTGGTTATATATATATATATATATATATATATATATATATATATATATATACCCGCTGCCCCACGCAGCAAGATGTGGCACAAGGCCGAGTTTAAAGTGGGGTATCCAAGCCCGTAGGCTCGGGGAAAAATTCCCTATAGACCAGAGACGAGACTCTACCCTTCGGCAGGGCCTCGTCTGGGGGAATACCCTCTGACATAAGCAAGGTAAGTATGTGTGTGTGTGTGTGTTTCATAAAAACATGCAAAATATCAAGTTCTCACGTCACCACAGGCTTGTAAATGCATATAAAAACAATGAATACGAAAGAAAAATAAAATACAAATACACTTTTTTTCTTAAGTAAGAATATATATTAAGACAAGTATATACAAATACTTGTATACACGTACAAGGACTTACATATAAGTAATCATACTAGCTATCTCATGACAGGATTCGAACCTGCATCCTATACGGAACCTTCATTGTGGCCGAGTGGGTTAAGGCACGTCAGCGTAAATGACGGTTCCGTATAGGATGCAGGTTCGAATCCTGTCAAAGGACGAATATTTTCTATGAAAAATTTCTCGGACATTCAGGCCGGTAAAGGTTATTTAATACTGTTTATTATAAACAGAGCATTTACTTAAATACTTGTATCTATAAAAAGAATGTTAAGCATAAAAATGTCTTTAATAATATATATATATATATATATATATATAAATTAGAATAGATAGATTCGCCTATCGCCAGGTTCACACTTCTTTTTCGTCTTCTGAAACGAGGTGGGTAAGGATAGTTTTTCCTTATGTCTTTTTATTCATTTTTTCCTTCGCAGACACCCTCACTCTGAAAATAATTTACACACACACACACACACACACACACATATATATATATATATATATATATATATTTATTTTTTTTTTTTTTTCTCGATACAAAACATACACGCACGCTCGGACACGTCTAAAACCGCACGTGCGCTTACACATCCTCGCGTATGTCTTTATATAGTGGCTCACATAATACTAGCCATTGTGAGTGAGTTTAACTTCCATTACACCTTGAATTTGTTTTGCTTTTCTCTTACATTCTTAAACAGGCACTTACTCAATTTCACGCATGCACCCTTAGAACACAGAAACGGACCCGAAAATACCGGCACATACACTGCCTATATGTTTCCGTTGAAAAATATACATTTTATACCATTGACATTCGCACGTGGCAAAGAGACGGCAGCAGGGTTCTATTCAAAAGAACCACACCACTTCCCCTCGGCGCCCTGCAGTGCTGACAACGAATGTTATGCTATAGTACAATGGTCATTGCCGGAACCTCTACATCCTGGTCTCCACAGTCAAACCATTTTTTCAAAAGGAGTTCATCCTCTAAAAGGCGTTGTAATTATAGTTGAAACATGTACTGAGGGTTTATTTTCATATATATATATATATATATATATATATATATATATATATATATATATATATATGGAATGAGAAGTGCTTAGTTAACACGGCTTTATAGACAGAGAGATGTGAAAAGGTTAATGTTTTGCGATTTTGTATTTAATGTTCGGCATACATTTCGCCGAGCAAACATTTCTCATCAATCAACATATTTTTTTTCTCAAACAAAATCAAAAGTAAATCTTTAACTTTTAAGGTAGGGATATTTTGTTATTTGTTTTCGCTATTTCTTTTTCATTGCATTTCATATGAAGTGGAATGTATGCCCCTTGAATCTCAAAACGACATAGTGATTCTCATATTACCAGCATTCACTTCTGGTGATATGGTCAAACATATGAAAACAGAAGACATTACTTTCTGAGATATTTTTCCTATACGACTGTCGTATAATGTTAAAATAACCCGCCAAAATTACTGATGTCAATACAGCATTTGGGAACATATTTATATGTATATATTTGATGAAATAGTGGAATAAACAATTATGGAAATTTTCGTCTACGACTCTCTGGAGTCGAGAAGTTGAATATAACATGAATCAGCTAAGTGACAAATTTAATTTTGACAATCTATCTATCTATCTATCTATCTATATATATATATATATATATATATATATATATATATATATATATATATATATATATATTAGTGGTAAATATACACATACATATGCAAAATATATAAATATATATACATACATGCATACACATACATATATATTTTTTGAAAAGAAAAAAAAAATTCCAAGAGGATAGAATCCAGGTAGAACTCAATGTCCATGACAGAGTAAGGATATAATAAAAAGGCTTAAACACTAATATTCCATGGTCACAATTTATTCTATTGGAATCTTAAATACGATCCAATTCATTTGTAGGTCTGCTGTTAAGTATAAGCCTTCTCCTTAACCTTTTTAAGATTTCATCGTTGCTCACATGCTCGATCCATGACAATCTCAGCATCCTTCTATAGAATCACATCTCCATCGCCTCGAGTCTCTTCCTCATCCTTGAGGAAATTGTCCAACATTCGCTGCCGTAAAAAGGTATAGATGTCACGTAACATTTCAGTATTTTTTCTTTGCTACCAAAGAAATCCTGTTGTCTCGCAATACTCTACCCAGTTTTTGGAATGCGTCCTTGGCCATCCCATTGCGTGTACGGATCTCAGTGTCGCACTTACCGTCTCCTGTCAAGACGCTTCCAAGATATTTAAACTTCTGCGTCTGCTTATTCTCAACCTGCAAATCCCATTTCGGGCTCATCCTCTTACTGATGACCATGCATTCTGTCTTCTTGTAGTTTGTGCAGATCTGTAAAAAGGCATGTTTCTTAGATTTTCACGAATTTGACAAAGTTCAAAGTATAGCTCACCAGCATGACTGCTTTCCCGGTTTGCAAAACGAATACCCTCTATGGCTGAAGATGACGATACGCTAGCGAGTGTGTGTGCTAGTTTATACAAATATATCTAAAGAGGATTTGAAAATTAGAATTTTTCCATAACACCAAAACAAACAGATACCTGTATTCACGATAGACTGTTTATTTGTATAAAGTTTGAATTTCGACTAGTTTCAATAAAATCGACTGATTTATCATATGAACCTCTCAAAATGAATTGAGCAAAAAATAAATTATGAAAACATAAGCTTAACGTTAAGTGTCTCAAAACTCCAAGAACACAGGAAACAAGTGTAAAGCAACTTACTGCCACTCTTTATTGAATTGACAAGCGTTTGTATTTTGATAATAAACTATAGTGATTTTCCAAGTGTAGCTTAGAAGCCACACCATGCCAGAAGCACGGGGTACCCTGTAAGGATCGAACTCACGATTCAGTCACAACTGTTTTAATGAGACAAGCTTTCTAACAATTACACCATGCCTAGGGGCCTTTTAATAATAAGTTTTAGATACGATAATGTTTGTTTTTAACTGATGCTTCCGTGTACCATTTCCTTTTAGTGTGTGAGCGATCATGACTCGCCACAGCATCCTTTTCTTTATGGCTCTTAGTAAGGTTTGCTTTTAATCATCCTCCCACACCGGTTCTTCTATTCATTTAACCAAGATCCTTAGGTAGATAACTCGCTACTTTCTTCTGTCCGTCCATCTTGCCTCCAATCAGTCCCGGATTTACCTATAGGCTTAACAAGCTGAAGCCTAGGGCCTCAAAATCTAGGGGACCTCCAGCCAAGGTGTATAATATTTTTGACACTTTCATAGGCCTTTCTTACACATGATGTCATGACGCATTGTACACTATAAATAACCCTTCGGTAATTTTAAACGCCCATCTTTAACATCGGTTTTACTCAAATTCTTTAATTTAACACTACTATTTTCCTCTACTCGTGAGAATGGAGAATTTGGAGCGGGCCTCACATGTGAAATAGCCTAGGGTTTCTCTTCGTCGAAATCCGGCTCTGCCTACAACATATTCTGTGAATTCACCAAGCTATCTTTCCTCATTACGTTTTCTAGAACCTTCAACTGTCTCTTTTTGATTCTAAATATATTTATGTGTGTGTGTTTTAGTTTCCTGGAAACAAATCTCGTTCCTCATTTTCAAGCCTAGGTATTTTTAATATGCTTCTCCATAACTATTTTTCTATAGCTCCAAGTTTCTTTTCATGAGGACGTTTTCCAGAGTTCAATGCCAAAATGGTGGTCCGATATTAATTGACTCCAATTTCATTTGAGCGAAACCTTTTTCTTGATTTACGCTCGATTGCACTTTAACCATTTAAAGCTAACGGCCCCAAAATTGGGACGGCGAGTTTTAATTGAAACGCATAATTACTACCGAACATTTGTCAATCTATAATTGCTATCGGATATTATTTGTTTAAGCAGGTTGAATATACAAATTTCTGCCTGACATGAAATGATGTTGTATTTACCGATTTTTTTTGTGCAAATCCCAGCTTTTAAATTATTGATTTTATCTGCGAAAAATAATTAAAAACCAAACCAAATAAGATTAAAATCCAATTAACAAAAATATCGTAAATTTTATGCAGAAACGCGGTTCAAATTGACAGGATTTTGAATAGAAGTGTAACATCTGTTCTTCTCCTCTGGACAATGTTTCTGCTTTCTTGTAGTTCATGACTTTCTAATTTAGGGACACCTAGACCCAGAAAATCCCAAATTGAAGCAGCTCCTCCTAAATGGGCACCAACGACAACCAGAATGGTCTTGTCGGTCGGCCATTTTTTCCTTAGTCCATGGACACTCTAGGTTAAACAGACACTATATCACTTCATGCCTACCTGAGTGCGGGAAGTGTGATTAATGTATAGTATTTATTCTATTCTTTAAATTATGAGAGAAGACTGGTCACAGCAAAACCAATTCTGTAGCAACAACCCCTCATTACAGCAAAAAGAAAATGTTTTTGTAAGCATGAATGGTCATATGTACGAATATAGAGAGCTCACGTTAAACTGACCTGTGTGACAATGTTCTCCGGAAATGAGAGTGAAGGTGGAACTTAACACTTTGACTCCCAAGCCTCGTTTCACTTGTTGTCACTGTGTCCCATCACTCTATCTTAGATCCTGTTATAGTGAAATGAGGAAAACATTGAATATAAAAAAAAAAAACGATGAAAAAACAAAAAAAAAAAGTAAATACATCGTAGGGACTGAATCATTTTTCTCAGCTCATGTGTACGCGTAGGGTCAATTTACAGTAAAACAACACCGTGTCCTTTTCTACTGTCGTGGTTAGAGGTAGGTAATTACAACGAAACACCCTTTCGATATTAATAGTAGTGGTTAGTACGCGTTGTAATAGTTTAAATAATTGACGGGAGGAATATCTTAAGAGTTAATGTTAGTTGTAATACTTATGGAATTTACAGTAATTACAGTATTAGTTACAGTTAGTGTTTCATTGTCCAGAGGTGGGAGAACTAATCACGGTACAATGATTCGAAAACTTGAGTGATAAACTCGTTAGCTAGTATCATGACGCTAATCTTCAAGGTGTCTCTTCTCTTGACGATTTATTCCAAATTAAACAGCTTAACAAACAGCAATAGTTCCATTTAGAGATCCAATGTTATCTTTATTTTCCTTAAATAGCGGTATTGCAGCTGCATATGAGAAATGTTTTGATAATGTTCAATCGTTCATACGATGACTTCCTTTGATGAAATGAATTAGCAACACTATAAACATTATTTTATAATGACGATAATTAACTTATTAACTTTATATTACCAGCCATCGGGAATTTTATCATGGTTTATCGCTAACAATGATAACTGTTCCAATGGATAAGTCCGTTGAGCCTCCAGATTCCTTTTCTCCTGTAGTATTGTCTTGTACTTAAAAGAAAACTTATTTTTTATACATCCATATCGTTTTATTCAATTCACGTTAATCAGCCGCCTTCTGTTCTTCCTTTTTTTCTTTCTTCCTCTGTCCCACCCATATATATATATATATATATATATATATATATCCACAAACAGACTGTTTCGCTGAATCACAGCTCATCAGTGTAGCTAGACATCCGGTTGCCTCTAGCTAGGATCGAAACCCGACTGAATTGGCGCCAGTCGGAGATTCTACCACTAATCCGTTGGCGCTGGGATGAAGGTGAATTTAAGCGTATTTATTTTTAGATAAACACTGATTGGGAGAACTCAATTCGATTTAACGAAGAGTCTTGCATTATGAATATGAGATATCGCACATTGAGTGATGGTGTTAATAAAATAGGCCGCGATATATAATAAGAACACTATTAATATACATATATATATATATATATATGCTCTACGTTTCAAGGTCCTTTGCAAGAGGCAGCTGAAACTTACAGGCATCAACTGTGGTTTACGATTGCAGTGGCTAGCACCATGCTATTCAAAGAATATTCATGAAGAGCCGTTAAACTTTGAAGATTCCAGCCTCGTCTGTTACACCTTAGGTCAGTCTAGGAGAAGGGCAACTCTGAATTTATAATCTAAGGTGGCCCGTTTGTGACACATTACTAATTAATCCATAGTGGGGGAGGAAACGTGAATTCATACTTTTTCAAGGGTATTTTCGGTTTGAATGAATACCCGACTAGAGTTTTAACTCAACACTCCGATTTCCAATTCTTATATGTTATCCATTATATACCCGGATATCTCACAAGCTTACATCATCCATCTAGGTAATGACCAGGCTCGACGTTGCTTAACTTCGGCGATTGTACTAAAACCAGTGTTTGAACGTGATATAGCCGTTAGCATGCATATATATATATATATATGTGTGTGTGTGATAGAAATTAGGAGGATTTGAGATAATCATAATTAAGTAATTCCTCGAAACTAGAAGAAACCTCCACATAATGCAGAAATCACTGGACGGCCGTTTCGTCCTATATTTGGGATTCATCAGCAATGCGCATCCACTACTAAGAATTGAAACCCGGACAGTTACGATATGAGGCAAACGTCATACCAACTGTACTAATTGTACCAATGGGCATCGTTGACAAAGAGGTAACGAATTAGACTCGATATAGCTTAGTTTCTTCTAGACTCGATGAATTACTTAATTATGATTATCTCTAATCCTACTAATTTCTATCACTTGTATATCATTGCTTGAACCGGCTTCTAATGCTCTGGATGGAGCGGCTTGGGGATAGTAGTCGTGGCTTGTGGGGGGTTACAGTCCTATGGGTAAGGGAAACTCGGATGAGTTCTACCACGGAATATGTGATCGAGCAGCGTATATATATATATATATATATATATATATATATATATATATATATATATATATATATATGTGTGTGTGTGTGTGTGTGTGTGTGTGTGTGTGTGTGTGTGTGTGTGTGTGTGTGTGAAAAGTGTATAAATATAAATAAATATAAGTATGTATAATTATTTATATATTATATGCGCGGTACTTATTAGAAAGCGCTCAATATCAGAGATAGAGCTAACATATTTGGTTGGATAGATGTAAGATATATATATATATATATGATAAAATTATAGTTTCGAGTTATGATATATTTATAGCAAAAAACAGCTCATTATCAGGGACTGGGCGTCTTTAAATATAAAAGTGGACACTAAGGTCAACACCACAGTGCGGTTTTATTCTTCAACGCAATATTCATGGTCTGCAGATTGTTCTAAAGTATAAAACAGACTGTCGTCTCTCATACGAAAGAAACTATCACCGCTTTAGTAATATATTTTTGTTATTACTATTATTATTATTATTATTATTATTTTAGAGAGAGAGAGAGAAAGAGAGAGAGAGAGTGTGTGTGTGCGCGCGCGGGCGTGTGTGCGTGTCACTCCGGTATTGTTTTGTTAACATGGGAACCCGGGTTGATCTTTTACTCGGGAATCCCATGCAGGTAAAAGGACATTAAACTGACCTGATTGTATGCGCATCTGGAACCTCCTGTTTTGAATGTGACTGAGGCAGTGACGTTGTTCTATTAATACAGGCAATTCTAGTCTGGTGCCCCTTGTCATCATCATTAAGGACGCATGGTCGGACACTGCGCTGTTCATGTTGTTCGCTAATACCTTATATTAGGTGCTCCTGGTACGTACGTGGGGCCGTATATCGAGGGACGCAAAATGTCTCTTCAGATACAGAAAAGGAAAACCCTATTCGTCTGGCAGCCACAAATCGTTCGAACACTGATAATTCACATCGCTTTCCCATTAGCAGTAAGCTAGTGTTTACACAGACATTTCAGATGTCAGAACACACATGGTTTAGGCGTACACACACACACTCTCACACACACACACACACACACACGCGTGAGCTCATGCGTGATTTAGACGACAATTTATGCCTCGTACACTGTATGTGTGTGTGTGTGTATATGTGTGTGTATATATATATATATATATATATATATATATATATATATATATATATATATATACTACACTCTCCCATCGAATTCGAGATTTGATTATATTTGTGAAGGTTTCGTGCAGGACCATCCACACATTTTGAAGAGCCGAATACAGAGACCTGGTGCACTACGTGCCACAAGGTCCCCAAACGACCCTCCGCAGGTTTTGAATTCAGTGTTTTCCTTCTCCTAGAACAGTTGCCATCCAAGGCTATAGAACCCAGTCTGTCCTGCTATTTACCAAAAGCTAGAGGTTGAAGAACAGGATTTATACCGTTCATATATATATATATATATATATATATATATATATATATATATATATATATATATATATATATATATATATATATATAGTTGATTGATGTGCGTTTGCGACCCTGAGTTTCACGCTTTTACCGATCGCAAAAGCGTCAATCCCTGGGTCACAAACTCACATCAATCCAACTAACTATGTTAGCTCTATCTCTGATATTGAGCGCTTTCCATAAGTACAGCCCATATATTATATAAATAGAGAGAGAGAGAGAGGTGGGGAGGAGGAGAGAAAGAAGCCCATAGATAGATAATCGATAAATTTGATAAATTCCTTCAATGATTTATCATGGTTATTGGAGAATAATGGGACGTCTCTGCTAGAGAGACTGCGTAAACAGACGAGGTGCAATAAAGACCTCATCTTCCATTCATTCATTTTTAGTGTCATCATCTTTGCAGACTGGGCGTTATTATCCAGGAACATGGCACAGTTATTATTCACCACTTTGGCGTCGTCTGTTTCAATTTTAAACTCACTATTTCTACATATCTACACGCATTAAATGCCTCTTTCCCTTTCAGCAATCTATTATCTAACCACTCCTATTCCACCATACGTCGTAACCTTTCAAATTTTAGAGCGCGGCTTCGCTTGATATTTCGACTTCTTATTTGCATCCAACCATCATGCAGATGCACTCTGGTTATTATGCGAAACTTTTTTTATCATGAGGGAGTTTCAGATGCAAAGACGAAACCATTTCTCCATTCTGAATATGATTCATGCAGACATTCGTTTATTTGTATTTTCTTCGATTTAAGTAGGACAGAAAACATTTATTGAGCTTTTTTTTATTTTGTTGGATAATTGGAAAGAAGGTGGAGTAATGGATATCGGCTCGGATTGAGGAATCAGAGAGCCGAGTTCGAATTCTAGTTGAATCCATTACTTGCTAATACCCCTGTGAAAGGTATAAATCCTCCTCTTCTTCTCCCTACCCCCACCAGCTATGGGTAAATAGCAAGACAGCCCAGGTTCTATAGCTTTGGATGGCAATTTGTCTAACGTAGAAAGAAATGGCAACCTACTGCGAGAGGAAATCTGCCTCGTCAGTCATGTAACCAAAGATACATGATCGCCTAAGCGTGTATCACGCATGGCACATAACTTGACTCAGTTGGCAATTATTCCATTTGAGATATTGATATTTGTTTCGAGTTTTTTAATAGTTCGTCTTGTGGAGTATATTTCACATGTTATTTTGGGTTTTTTTTGTTTTTGTTTTTGTTTTTTTAACTGAAATCTTGAATAATTTTTTCAAACCAGATTCTTACGCTTTTTCGAATAAGGTCATGACAATGATGATATTAGCCATTTGCAAAATTCTTCATTCATTGTTCGAGCATCCAGTGTGATTTTTGGTTGAAATTCATAATATCTTTTTAGCAAAACAATTTTTTCAGATTTTTCAATCAACTATGGCTGTTCGTTGCAGTATTCATGGGTCTTACTTTTTTGCTTGAATTACTCCGAGATGTCAGTGTGGAACTTCAACGTCATTATTATCGAATTATTTCCTCATTGAACTACATGTGATATCCATTTTAATTGTAGATTTGCAGTTTTTATCCCTTTCCGTCATCCATTCACACAAACTAAGTGCCTCGCTGTCTTCACTTATCTCTCTTTCCCTCAATATGCCTATTATGAATAATCAAGAGTGGTCTCCCCTTGTTCTGTTACTATCCTCTTTGAGAGAGCTATTTCTGTTTACTGGGACTATAAAAGGACACTATACGCGAACCTTGTATTCTCAGTTGAATAAACCTTTCTTAAAGGCTACACCTGCGTTCTTTTGTCATTACAATGCCCCCACTGGTTTAATTTTCCATTATATGGCCAATAAATTTCATTTTTGTAACTTGTATCTTCACTTCCCGATGACCATAGTTTCTGTCATCTTGAAGTTGACGGATAGTCCTTTTTTTCTCCGCTCTCATCTATTATCCTGTCTAAGAGGGCCTGTTATTTTCTTTCTGAGTCATCCATCAACATCAGCGTTTTTTTTTATATATGTTTTTAAGATTACTTCCACCGATAATAAATCCTGGTAGGATCCCTAGATCAAATGTCAGCATTATTTTGTTTAATACGACGCCATTTTATCTTGTTATGACCTTTAACTAAAAAAAAAAAAAATGATTCATTATCTGTACATCAACTTTTGGTAATTTACGGTTTATATTCAATTTTAAGCTGGTAACAAAAATATAATTAGTTTTTACTTAGACACTTTGACAAGAATACCGGAAAGCCTATAATTTTCAACGTTTATTTGAAATTATGCAAGTTCCTAAGCAAAAATTGATGAAATTCTCAAACGTAGATGGATAAATCAAATGACAAAATCAACATAATATACCCAGTCCATAGTATTCACTTTATTTTTCCATAGAAGCACATCTCATTGGCTCAGGTCTCCTCTTCACCCGTGAAGAAATTATACAGAATTCATTGCTATAAAAAAGTTGGTTGTTTCTTTGGTTTATTTGTTTAACGGCATATCAACTCCTTATGGGTCATTTAATGCCGAAATGTAATTTTCTTCTGAGTTTTGAATAAATAAAAATATGATATATGTTATTCTGGTTTCGCAATTGAATATGTGGTAGATGATACTCAGCTTTTGTGCATATACAAGTCTATGTGGATGGATTTGATTACTAGAGGCGATGATGCGTATTTTATGGTTATTTTTAAGTTATATTTTGAAATACAATTTGATGTAAGAAAATTTAGGATATTATATGGATTAATATCAAGAAAAAGTTCTTTCGTGTTGCATGTTTGGTTGAATTTGTTTAGCGGCATACCAACCACGATAGGTTATTTAATGCCGAATTCTAAATATATTTTGAACGCTGCCTTCAACTACAGATAAAATGTATTGCTGGTTATTTTGATTTAAAATGTGTATTGTTGGTACTTTTTTATACTTTCATAGTATTTTGGTTTTCTTTGGGGTTCCACTATTTGCCCATAGCTGGGACCCTATCAAGTGCTACCACCCTGAGTCAGGGTGAACATGCGAACAACAGCAATTAAAAGGTGGTGATATGAACCTCAAAACCTCCAGTCTCCCGATCAGACGCCTTTCTCTCGGATATATCTTATCGTCATACCCAGGACTGCTACACTGAGGCTTAACACCTTTTTCTTTGTTTCTAACGAAAATCTGCCTTTTTATAATACTTTGTTTAGCGTTTGGAAGGCATCTTTCGCTATGCCAATGTGTTTTTGGATTTCTGTATCATATTTAGCTAGAGGCAGGGTTAGTCTGTAGTCAGCTATTTCATTCTGTTTGTCTTGTTTACATCCTGCTTTGGGTAATGCCATATGTACATTGTTCCATATGAGGGTTGATGTGGGTTCATTTTGTAAGTTCATGTAATAACAGTTCCAAGATGATACAAGACCTTAGAGAGTTGCAGATTTAAACATACTCTCCTTGCAGAAGACCTTTTTAAAAATATTATTTAAATATTGCATAAGTGACAAGATAAATCTCATCTTAATAAGAAAACAAGTTAAAATATTTGGGATATTATACATTTACGTAACAGGCTACCGACGAAAAACTCATGACCACTGCAGAAAGAATTTACACGGTCGAATTATCACCTCAGTGCCAAATTAAGGATGACGGTAAACTACGTCCGGTAGAAAGGGCTCTGATCCGATTTTGAGGAGAGTGGAACCACCTCTTAATTACTATTTTACACAGATCCACCTTGACCAGGGATGGTAGTATCTCTTATGGCTCAAGCTAGGGGCAAATAGTGAACCTCCAAATTGGTGTCAAAACATTATGAAAGTTTTTCTTTTAAGTATTTCACCCCAAGCAAGGCGGGAGTGCTACTAGCACGCAAGGGGTTACAGAGATTGAGAGCAAGTGTAAAGAGGCGTGATAGACGAAAGGATCAAGAGAAGGACGGGGATTTAGATCAAGGCATCTGAAGATGTCGATTGACATTACATTTGAATAACTGAAGATTATAGCTATCAGGGAATCAAGTAAGAGAAAGGGAGTTTATGACACAGGAAATTTATATAGTAAATATTTCCAGCAACATTAATAAAAAAAAATTACCAAAGTTTCCACGGAAATTAAATTTCGGCATTAAATTACCCATAAGGAACTGATATATCATTAAAAAAACCAAACAAATCTAAATTAAGGAACTCATGACAAAGAAATTTCTTGTAAGTTGTCTCATTAGACGCTCCAGGACAAAGAAATATAGCGACGGAAACAAAAATGAATTGCTTTACGAGGTATCTCGTCAGCCGCTTCAGTTTAAAGCAATATTTCGTTAGGTTATCTCGTCAGCGATTCCACCAAACAAAATGTGTCGTGTGATATCCTTTCAGCCGCTTCAAAGTAATGGAATATTTCCCGAGATATCACGTCTGCCATTCCAGCAAACAATCTAGAGATATATCGTCAGCCGCACTAGAACAATTTCGTGAGCTATCTCAACTACTTCTGCGAAATGAAATATTTTGCGAGATATCACGTCAGCCGCACTAGAACAATTTCATGAGCTATCTCGTCAATTGCTTCCGCGAAACGAAATATTTTGCGAGATATCTCGTCAGCCGCTCAAAAGTAATGGAATATTTCCCAAGATATCACGTCTGCCATTCCAGCAAACGATCGAGAGATATCTCGTCAGCCCCACTAGAACAATTTCGTGAGCTATCTCGTCAACTGCTTCTGCGAAATGAAATATTTTGCGAGATATCTCGTCAGCCGCACTAGAACAATTTCAGGAGCTATCTCGTCAATTGCTTCAGCGAAACGAAATATTTTGCGAGATATCTCGTCAGCCGCTACAGAATAAAGGAAATGTGTCACGAGATATTTCGTCAGCCGCACCTGGTGGTTAAGCTGTAGTTAAAAACATAATAATAATACTTTTTCGTGAGTTCCAAATCTCATCTCCACGAGTGGAAAAGTGTTATGTATACATGAATAATCTCGAGTTTGCTAAAAAGAACGTATTTTTAGTATATTTACTTTGTACTTGTAAAATCTTCAAGTTCGACACGTCGCGAACAACTGATTTTGCGGATAATATATTGCCAGCACGCATACCCTTTTTTTCGAATCGCTACACATGTGCCTGCTTATGGATGTCGCCCCGAAAAGGTGACAATAACGAAGTGACAGGATTTTTCCATTGTAGCCGTGACCTCGTGAACTGACCAACCGCCTGTTTCATTATTTATACAGTGTGTTGGCTACGGGTGGACAGTCAGGTGACTGATAGACGGATGTAGAAGAAGCAAGCATTTGATTTCAATACAGTATAATGTTACACAGGTTTTGCTGAGCATTTAGAGAACATTAATATCAGACTTCAATTTATAGTAGAAAGCTTTCTTTCTTCATTCATTTCGTCCTTCCTTCAACTTTTTCTTTTATTCTTATTTCGACTGTGAACCCTGTTTTGTGGTTGGGATACTGGTATATTCTAAATGGTTCCAGGAATGATGTGTTCAAGCCCAAGAAATAGACGATTCGATATTTCTATTACTGATTTGCAGGGCGACTTGAAAGCTTGGTGGAACTCGCTTTTGCTAAACCAATAAGATTTTGTGCCGTAAAAAATTAGTTTTAGTAAACAACAATAATTACCAAACTGTCAATAGTTACGATAGCATATATTACGCCAGCACCGGTTTATATTCAAAACCCCCTGCTAAAGCAGATTTCCAAATATTAAATAAACTGGTAGGCTTTCCCCATTTTAAAACAGTGGCGCAAAAAACCAGCTTACCTTTTTGGGTTGCGTGCTTAAATTTCTAAAGAGCGATGTCGAAATTTTTCATCGCTACGCAAAAGGATTTATTTGCATTATTTCTCCGCTTCAGGGCGTATGATTTGGAGATACAGGGGTTATATCGTATCCAGGTTCGGGACTTCAGAATAAATTTGCATATATTACAGACTAGTATTCATAATTTATGGGACTTACAGCTCTTGACATAGAAACGGATCAAAAAGCATGACTCATGTTGACAGGAACTAGAGCGAAAGAAAAATTGTAAAAACTGAGACAAGTTTTCTCAGCTTTTGACATTTTTAACTTTCTTCATTTTCAACATTACAAAATACGTATTTTCTACAGTAGTGATAAAAAATGATTGAACAAATATGCCATTATTTCTTAATGCTGACATGAGAAAGTAATATAATAAGCTCCTACGTGCAAAATACTAGGCGTAATTTTTTTTGTTTTTTAATGAAAAAGTGAAATTTCTCACTTGTAAAAATTCTAGGGTAAGAAGGATTGCTTGCTTATTTGCTTGATTTGTTTTCTACGGCTTATCAACCCATTTCAGGTTGTTTAAAGTCAGAAAATATTTTATATTGTAAGAAATTTTTAACTTGGCTTAATTTCGCTGATCGTACAGGAGCCTGTGTTTCAAAGTGTCGCAAGACTGCAAAGAATAATAATAATAATAATAATAATAATAATAATAATAATAATTTTAGATTGTAATTTTAAACTAGTCATTACAAAAAGCTTGCCTTATCGGAATAGCAATTATACCCTGGAAAGTATCTGATATAGCTGTCAGTGTAAAGAAATTGATCCGTTTATGTTTTTTAGACACGAGCGGCGACCTTAAAAATAAACATTTTTTACCAGTAAAATTATCATATACTGTTAATAATAATAATAATAATAACAATAATAATAATAATAATAATTAAAAAACGTACCTTCTTGTATCAAGCTGCATGATGTTAGCACCCACTGAATATAAAACTGGGTATGATAGAGTGGGTCAATATTTAGTACTGGAAAATGGGCAACGTTTACAGGAAGAAAACTGCAAGAAATTGGATGAACATCACCAAGACCCGGTTACAGAGATAGGTCTTGTAAGAATTTTATGGTACATTACAAAAGACGCAGACAGAACAACCAAAGTTAATCGCACAGACATTGTGATCAAAGACAACTAAAACAAAACGTCCTTTCTTATTGAAATGGTAGTCCATGCAGATTTTAATGTACCTTTGAAGATCCATAAAAAGCTACAGAAATACAAGGATCTTGAAGTAGAAATCTAAAAAATATGGCACATGAGGACAATAATAATTCCAAATGGATCTGGACAACTCGGATTAATTTGAAAAGGTTCCGATAGACGCTGAAAGAGATACAAAAAATTGTTCTCAAAAGTACCGTTCACATATTACGAAGAGCTTAATCTATGTAAATTATGTGTGATCTTTGGTTGATTTTTAAGGGGAAAAATCAGCGGAAGATGTCATGAAACTACCTGAAGAAGAAGAAGAAGAAGAAGAAGAAGAAGAAGAAGAAGAAGAAGAAGAACAACAACAACAACAACAACAACAACATTAACATTGTGATATTTAAGCCCAAACATTGCCTATTAGTTATTGGTAGTTGAAGAAATTCGAAAGCTGAATTTAACCCCCGGATCAGTCAGCTGCGTTCATTTTCGCGCCAATGCCATTGCCAAATGCATGAAGACAAAATAGACTGGCTTTCATAACCTTGGCTGTCAGCTAGTCTCGGAGAACAACAAATTTGTGGAGAATGCAATGGGAAACCATTTCAGTATCCTTCTCAAGGACAGCCCCAGCAATTCGAAGATAATAAATAAATAAAAGTGTATAACGACCTATGCTCACCTACGTTGTTAACATCTCGGTTACATAACGAGAAAGGAGGGTTTGAAAAACTTAAACTTCACGGGGGCATATTCAGGGCAAGAGAGATAGGGAAAGGCCACTATCCACCGTATTTACCGAGATTGTGTGATTGAATATCAGAATGGAGGAAGTTAAGGGATTACATTTAGCAAAGGGATTAAAATTGCTAAGAGCCACACTAGATAGAAAATTGTAGAGAGTCATGATTGCCTATATCCTAAAGGGACGTGCTTCAGAGAAGAAGCTACATGCATCATACATAATTTATGATAATAATGAAAAAAATTGTGCTTTGAAATAAAATGATAAGGCCGTGTATTTTGGGATTAAATAGCTTATAAGGCAAGAATTTTTCGCAAATTTTCAGCATTTTTGAGCATTAATAATAGATAGATGAAATAACACGATGGAACTTACCTTCCCAGGCCAGAGTCTCGCAGAAAGTGTATCTGCTAGCCAGGGTTTAGATAGATTGAATAAATTTGCAAATATCTTATATATTTTTTAACACATATTCGATATCTATAAATTCGGTCTTACTATCATACACCTTGCTGATCGGATGCCACCTCTACAAAACTCTGAATTGGGAGGATAACTTTGAACATATTATTTGTCTTCTCTCGTTTACGTCTCTATCACTTTATATATATATATATATATATATATATATATATATATATATATATAGTTATCCACAGACCGACTGTTTCGCAGTGTGGCTAGACATCCAATTGCATCAAGTCGGGATCGAAACCCGACCGATTTGACACCAGTTAGAGATTCTATTCCCAAGTTATCGTCGCACGGCAGAGAGTAATGTAAATTCTAATATTTTTACTTCATCAAAGAAGTCAGTTGCTAGGAGAGCTTGATTCTATTTGAAGAACATTGCATTGGCAGCAGCTGTCACTGTTTATAAAATTACGCCTTCCTCTTCGAGAGCTCAGTCGAATTATTTCGAGAGCATAGTCATCTACAGAAGGACTATTTCGTAGTATCACAACTCATCAGTGTGGCTAGACATCCAATTATTTCAAGCCAGGATCGAAACCTAGCCGAGTTGGCATCAGTCAATCTGAATTCTACCTCCAACCAGAGAGAAATGTAAATTTTAACGTTTTTACTTTACCAAAGAAGTCAGTGGATAGGAGAGATCGATTCTAGTTGAAGAACATTGCATTAGCAACAGCAGTCACTGTTTATAAAATCACACTTACCTCTCCGAGAGCTCACTCGAATTATTTCGAGAGCATAAGTAGTCATCCACACACGGGCTGTTTACTGTTTCGCTGTATCACAGCTCATCAGTGTGGGTAGACATCCGATTGCTCCTGGACCAGGTTTAACATCAAAATTGTCCAAATCGTGTAACAGAAAAATAGAAATGATTAAAGATAACTTCCTGGAATTCTTCGAGGTTTTTTTTATAACACTATTGGACTCTACTTTGAGCAATAAGAATTTATAATTACACTCCAAGCTTAACAGAAATATTGTGATGAAATCGATCATAAACGAAAATGACATGTTCATCATTAATTAATCATAGTTAAGGATCAGAAGAACTTCATGAATGATTGAAATAATGTTCAAATATATATATTATTCCAGGGTCATTTTGTAAATTATTCAAGATGATCTTCGCCTTCTCTAACCCTCTAACTTACTTTCCTGGAGTATTAGGATGTCTCACAGGTTTCAGGTACCATTTCATTTTCAAGACTGCTCTTTTGGACTGCCATAGATATCTCACATGCCCAAAATCTTATGGATGAGTTGGAACTTTTCTAATTGATCTCTTTAGCTCTACATTGAAATGATGATCCATCTTCCTGATGTGATCCTCCCGATTTTTCCCTCTTAATTAAACTTATTCACCGTTCTCTTGATATTTCGTGAATGGACATTGAAGATGGAAGCCAGAGTATCAATGTTGGTACCATTACTGAAGACCTGAATGAATTTTTCTTCTCACTATTGCTCATTTGAGAAGACAGTGGGGCTGACATAAAACGATTGTAACCTGTTCTCTTTCTAGCTGAATAACACAAAAGTTTTTTTCAATGATACTTGCGAGAAATGTTATCAATAAGGCTAAGCGTCTTATCTGATAATCTGGAGAAAAAAGAAACTCAATTAGTTTAGTGTGCGTTTTTTTTTTAATATTAAACATTTTTGTGGGATAGGCAATTATACTGTAACACGATTTGGAAAATTTTGCAGTTATATGACTTATATGACTTATGTATCTTACACACACACACACACACACACACACACATATATATATATATATATATATTGGCAGCATGTTTTCATTGAGACATGTTTCGTTGAATAATTTAGACAGGCTTTGTTTACTTATTTTCAATTTAACTTTCAGATGAATTTTATCTTCGAAATAATGAACACTATAATATTTGTCTTGCAATAAACAACACCCCGATGGTGACATTGTGTTATGTTGAAAGATATGTTTAGTGGTACAAAACTTTATAACTGGCATAAATAGACAAAAAATTATTTTTATTATTAAGACTCATGATGATAATAAAAAGTAAAACTAAAAAAACCAGGCTAGCTAACCGGTTTCGAACCTCGCTCAGCAGAGCTAAATCGAGGTTAATAAACTGAATTTTAACTAAAAACTGGACGAAGTGTATTGGAGAAAGAAAAATAATATATATATATATATATATATTTATAATGAAAACTGACATATTTAAGAGTCCATTGGTTATGACTCATTTCGCCAGGGAAGTTCTTTTTACCTATATATATATATATATATATATATATATATATATATATATATATATATATATATATATATATATATATATATATATATATAGTCAAACCTAGTGAGCCAGAATAGATCTGCTCTACGGTTGTATTGAGCTCTTTTGTTAGTTAGTTGTTTACTCGTGTAGGGTTTTTTTTCTTTGGGCTTTAAACCTGTATCTGTGCGATTTTTTCGACAAACTTTCATGTTCCTGGCTCTTTCCTTTTTTTTAAAACCTTTTTTTTCCTTCGAGGTGATTTGAGTATTGGCAAATCAAAAAATCGAAGGTTTTTCGAGGCGAGTATAGTTACCTACATCTATATATATATATATATATATATATATATATATATATATATATATATAATTGGTAAGAAATATGGATCGAATATGGATTAGAATCCTATAGAATTTTTCATTTTTAATTAAAATTAAAATCTAAATGTTTCCTTTTATGCAAGCTTCATCATTTATTCTAATGAAGCTTAAATAAAAGAGAAACACATGAATAATTTTCTATTTGTTTCTTATCCTATGTGTGTGTGTGTGTGTGTGTGTGTGTGTGTGTGTGTGTGTGTGTGTGTGTGTGTGTTTGAACATTAGTTATAATTTCTTTTGCAATTACTTACTATCTGTGGCCATATCTATCTATACATGTTTGGGAATTTGTATTCGATCAAAGAACATTTTAAGCATTTAACTCTGGCAAGGCGGATGTGCCACTAGTACGCAAGAGGCTACAGAGAGTGTAAGTATGGGAATAGACTGGGTAGTGGGGTTGAGCAAAGGGTAAAGGGAGGAGAAAAAGGACGATGAGGATCTAGGCAACAGAAGATGTCGATTGATATTACATTTAAATTTTTGAAGATTGGAGTTATCTGGAAGGAAATCCCACTGTCATGAAGTGCAAGACAAGAAGCCGTTGGAGTTGAATAGGCGGTTCCATTTAACAGTTTCGACAGTAAAAGTGTGGGACCAAGATACTAACCTGCTCCATCAGTAATTTGATGAGGGACCGCTTGTGTATACCGTGTACTGTATGCAACCTTTTACAATATGAAATATGTCTCGGCTTTCAATATCCCACAATGGTTTCATAAATCGTAGAAAAAACAAATCAATCAAAGGACACTTTGAATTGGCCTTCTGAAGTATGTATAATCAGGTTTGTTTTGATTTTTATTAATATCTAATGCTCTTAAGTGTTATCTAAAAAATCTCTATTGCCAATTAAAATTGAAATACTGGAAACAATATGTATAATTATATTGAATAAAGATCATTCCGAAAATGAACATCGTCTTTTGTGAATTTGTTTTTTTTTTTATTCTTATGATCTTTTTCTTATTTGATAAATGTCTCTTAAAAAAATCCTACTTCAACAATTTATAAATACTTATATGTCATTATCCCTTTGTTGTGTGTGGAACTTTTATCTTGCTCCAGTTTTCTTGTATTCATTTTTTTTTGTTTTTCTTTGGTTGTTTTTCGGATTTTATTTATTTATTTATTTATTTTACTTTTATTAAATATTTTTACTCTTCCAGTCATCCTTTACATTTTCTTCCGATTACATTTTTTCTTCGTTATTTTCTTTTTCTTTTTACAATCGACACAATGTTTTGTAACGAATTTTTCTATTATGTCTGATCTATTTTTCTCTTTTCGTATTTTATTATAATTGACTTTCCTGCGTCACTGATAAATTTTAAGCAACTTAAATACTCTTATACAATTTTTCACCAAATAGAAGGCACAAGCGCCTCTCAAGGTAAACGATTATCAGATAGGGCTGTTTTAAAAGCGTAAAAGAAGGAAATTAGATGCGAATATCATGAGGATATGTAGAATAGATAACGGTAATTGAAAATAATTCATCACCTACAAGTCCACGTAATGACTTTCGAACTCAGTCAAGACTAGAAAATGAAGATTGGGCAGCTGTAGCCCGAATATGATCTTTCTCTTCTAAAGACAGAGCTTGGCAGGAGGTGCCAGGCTCATTCTGTATAGTTTCTAAGAGGCAAACGATTTTTTCCAGTATCTTTAGCGATGGATCGTACATACGCATTCCACTTGAGGTCTGGAGTAAAATTGAGACTCAATAGTCGTTCAAGTGAAGGTGAATGCAACCGTTCATCCTAACTGGAGAAATTTCAGGGTCTGTTCGAAGATGAAGAAAGGATTCTATCTTCATTTTGAAAGTATTGAATGTTTCAAACCAATTTTTACCAATTGAGCCGTGAGAACTTGATCAAATGAAAGATCAGCTGCCAAGTTCGGATTAACTTGATTTTTGAAGGTGCATACATAAACCCTGTTTTATTGCATATATATTTTATACTGATCTGAGAATGTTCTTGGGCAGATCTTTAATTTAAAATAGACCCCCCCCCCTTGCGTCTTAGTGGCTTTATTGCCTTGCTTGGGGGTGAAATAATTAAAACGGAGATTTTTCTTTCTTTCTTTTCAGTCCGTTTTCGTTCGATCTCATTTTTCGTCTTTCTTTTTCTTTTCGTTCTTTCTCTTTTTCTGTCATCTTTCATCCTATTTTCTTTATTTTGCAGTTGTTTTCATTATTTTGTTCATTTTCACGTTTCTTTCTTTCTATCTTTCTTTTTAATCCGTCTACATTCGATTTCATTGGAATTTTTTTCTTTGTCTCTTCTATTCTTTTTTTCTTTCTTTCTTTCTTTCTTTCTTTCTTTCTTTCTTTCTTTCTTTTCAATCACTTACCATAATTTCATTCACGTCCCCTTCTGTGTTAGTTTCTGTTTTAAAAAATTGTTATGAAGATGTTTTCATAATTTACTCCACTGTCATATTGCTTTGTTTGGTTCATCTTTTTCTTTCTTTGCTTCTTTCTTTCCAGTTCATTTTAATCATATCTTTCTTTATCATTCTCGTTTTCATCATTTCAGACTTTCTCATTTTCTTTTTCTTTTGTTTTTTTCTTTCCTTTCAAACTTTTTCATCATTTCGCTTGTTTCTTTCTTTTCATTTTTTTGCATCATTTCCCTTGGATTTAACCATTTTCTGAATTCTTATGTTAGTAATTCAAGAGCTCTTTAGCTTTCTCGCGATAGTTGTTAATATAGTCTTCATTTTCCAATCAGTTTACACATTCTCTTATTTATTTCGGTTCCTTTATTTCGAATTTCTTTATTTTCATTTCATAACTTTAGTGGCTTTATTGCCTTGCCTTTTTTATTTTCATTTCATATCTTTTTTATTTCATTCATTCTTTCATATCTTTCATTCTTTTTTTTTTCTTTTTCCTCATTTCTTTTTAATTTCTTTATTTTTCATTTCTAATTTCTTTATTTTCCTTTCATATCTTTAGTGGCTTTATTGCCTTGCCTTTTTTATTTTCATTTCATATCTTTTATTCTTTCATTCATTCTTTTTTTTTTCTTCTTTTTCCTCATTTTTTTAATTTCTTTATCTTTTTAGTTTAGTCTTTAGACTTGGAATTTTTATCAACCAAATATAACTGTTTCTCTTTCTCATATTCTTTCCCCTCTCTAATTCTTTTATATATTTTTGCCCCTGATTTCTTAATTTCATGAATTATCTTTTTTTTTCCCATTTTATTCTTTTTTGTATCATTTGAATATCTTATTCGCTAGAGGCAAATTAGCTCTTTGGCTCCTCGCCCAGTTCTTTCTCACATACACTTTTCATTTTATGTCAATTTCTTCAGGCCGAGTTGATTTTATTGTCTTCAATTCAAATTGAGTCCATCTTCACCAACAAACTTTGGAATGTGCACGTCTTCACAAGTACAAAAATATCGACTTTTTTTTTGAAGAAGAAGATAGTCGTAGACTGGGGCAAACCACGATTCGACTGACTTTGTTTTGAACATATTTTGCAACAATTTGTAAGTCTCAATAAAACCAGTATTTTGAGAAAACCACCGCCAAATTTGATTGTTTGTCAGAGTGAATATCACCCATTTGTTGACGCGTTTAACAAAACCCCCAAAAGAAAAAAAATGCAATTATATTATCCTTATAAAACAAGAATTTCTCTTTCCACGAAATTACCATATCTCGTGAATATACAAATCTGATTCCTTAAGCGTCTATCACAGAAGTATAATTTAAGAGGATTCCTACAAAAGTATTGCTAGCATTATGTGTTCGAATCTTACTTTCTATACATACCGCTTGCTGTTTACACAGCCACTAGATGTCTTATAAAATATGGCGTTTCGAGTAAAAATTGAATGATTAGCGAAGATAATTTTTGTAATTTCATATAAAAATGTCTTTGCTTCAGAATTCTTAATAAGGTTCTAATAGATCTGTTCTATCTGACAGATAAACCAAGCAATACAAAGATGAATACATCTTTAAAAAATCTATGTAAAACGAACTGACAACTTTGTAAAAACCTTATAAAATATCGTACTTGTACAAATGCAGAAGGGTATATACCTATGTCTTATAGATTATGCAAAAGCATTTGATAAATTACAACACAAGGAAACGTTTGAATTGCTAGAAAAACTTTATTTATTTAGAAAAAAATATATTAGAATAACCCAGAATACATGTTGGGAGCACAACCATTTCCATATAGACCTAAAATGAATCTAATAAATACCAAAAAGCACAAAGGGGCACCAGAATAAAATGGGTCTTCTCGTCAGACTTATTCAAACTTTACCGCGAGTCAATCCTGGGAGAACTGAAAGTCCTACCAGGATTTATTATTGGCAGAGGTAATCTTAACAACGTAAGATATATATATGGATAACAGAAAGACAAAGGAAATTACAGGAAATCCTACAGAAGTTAGTAATGGAGAAGGAAGGACCAAGAATCAATTCTAAGGAAGACATAATGTGAAGTTGTCCTCAAGAAGAACATCCCAAAATGGAACTACGACTTGAATATTAGGGCAGGTTGATTTCTCATTTTTTTGTTTAGAAAATCAGTATTGAACTCTGTGTGAAACCTTTTATTTCATGTGATAAGAGACTAAAAACTCGATTCATATCTTTTACTAACTTTTGAGCATTTAGTTTTAAAAATCTTCTGAAAAATGTATATGTTGTGATGTAAAGGTTAACACTAATCAGCCGCTAAGCTCGTTGTACTTCTTCGTTATTCTCAGTGACCACTTATATGATTGTTCACTTGTGCTTATGCAAATTATGCATACTAATTTGCTATTATCACTACAGTATAGAAATGCATACTTACCGCACGTTTTTGACTTCAAAATTGTACTATTTCAAGAATAAATCCAAATAAAATTGATATCATTTGTATTAGATACATTGAATGGAAAATATATTTAAGCCAAAATTCAAATTACGAATCACAAGCAAAGTAAGCAATTTTTAAAATTGTGTTCGATAAGTAAAATCTGTGGAAAAAATTGTAAATAATTACAAACTACTGGATGAATAACATTTATTAAACCATTTGTTCGATCATAATTAATAAACAAATAAATAAAAATGTATATAACACCATAATACCGCAGGACACAAATTTAAAAAAAAATTGCACTGTACGTTGAAAATCTCACTAAACCTACTGCATTGTATAACATATTACATCATAACATGGCTAAATTGTTCAGTATAATTTCCCTTTGAAGCAAATGATGGATTTATTTGATAACACAATAATTTAGTAATAATATGATTTTACCATATATCTTTGTCCATATAAAATTTGTGAAGCTTCAAAACATTATAAATTTTATAAGGCTGCTAAATTTTATAAGGCTGTTATTAGTTTTTCAGTGATCACCGGAATGAAATGGCAACGCTACGATTTTAAACCTAATCTTAACACTTCCGCTGCTAACTATGGAGATCTTCGTTTTTCTTATCTTGCTCCAGCTGGCTAAGTACGGAAACCTACGTTTTTGCATACTGCTGGTATGAGTGTCCCGTTGCGCCATCTATCGTCAAATCACAAAGGACAATGCTTCAAAAGATGTCATGTGTATACCCATTACTAATCTGGTAAGTCATTCCTGGGTATATCCATGAAAATGGAATGCTGTAAAACACACTGGGGCCAGTTTTCTGTGTAATAAAATATGTAGGTTGAAATTTGGCATTTTCTTTAAAAATGGCTAGCCAGATGGAGGGCAGCACTGGGCAAATGAGTAGCAGTGAAAGTGTTAACCTTCAAACTAGTTTATTCAAAAACCAGAAAAGATTTGAAAGAAAATGTTTCTTTGTAATTATTTATCATATCAACCTTTAATTTAAAGATTAAGTGCAATACCACAGTTCCAAAAAATACCTGCTCTATTGCACATGCCTAACTCAAGCAAATACGGAAATTTTAATAACAGGGAGGTTTTAACAGAGGACGAAAAATGTGACATCGAAATACAATGAGCACTGATATAGCGAAAGAAGGCGTCCAATAACTAAATCATGAATCATTAAGAAACAAGAATATTTTATTAGAAACAAAGAACTGAACTGTTATTGAACTGTTACTTAATATCAGTCATCCTATATGGCTCCAAATGACGAACAATCTCCTCGCAAATGACGAAGAGAAATGAGTCAAGAGAAATGTGTTTATTCAGGAGGATGTTGAGGATGCTGAGTATAGCATGGATAGAACATTTGAATAACGAGAATGTTTTAAGGACAATAGAATAAATAATGACTCAAGCACTTAGTATCACAAAGAGATATTTCTAGAGCATATAATGAGGAAAGTAGGCTTGCAGAACTTAATACTCACATGGCATACTGAATGTAAGCGGGACAGAGGAGAACAGCAAGCAATCTATATGATATGATTGTGCAAGTGGATTGCAGAACAGGAAATCCTAGTGAAAAGACAGCTTGCTAAGAGCCACAAACGATGGAAAGATGTGGAGAGCCACAAATGAAAAACTTTCCGAAGGAACACAGTAAATAGAAGAAAAAGTTTTTATTACGATTTACGAAAGTTTGTAATCTCAAATGCTTTTTTTCTTCATGAGATAGGACTTGTTTTAGGATTTTCTTTTAGGATGTAACAAACTTATTACAACTGAGAAATCTGCGGTGGAAAAATAGAAACTTTGAAAACGCATTGAACAAGAATAAAACGTTTTCATTTTTTTTTCAGAAGCAAAATGAATTACTTTTACGCGAATAACTGACTTAATGAGGTTTATTTAATTTCCTCTTTTCAGGAAATTTTGCGATCTCGCGAGCTTATTAATTTTGCACTTTTCAGCCTTTAGTTACCAAAGCCACTTTCATTATAATTTCGTCGTTTATGACATATTAGAAAAAAAAATCCGAAACCCTGTTAATAAAAAAAAAAAAACTTCTATTAGGCCCAAAACACTACATAAAGAAAGGAAATAATGAAAAGTGAAAGTAATATCTTCCAAGGACCCATTGCAAGATGAACACAAGGACCTAATCCTAGGTACCATCGTAAGGATTAAACTAAGAAATCCGTTTATGTTCTGAAATAGCCATTTCAGATTGATGCGTTCACATATATGTCCTACCTGCCGTCGAACTCATTCAGAAATGTTATAAAAATTAGCTGTATTCAACCGTTTTCTCAAATTTCTTATTTAAAATGGATTCAAGATAATGTAGCCTGTGGTTCTTAAAAGACAATTGTCCATGACCGAAACCCCAAGATTGGCACTATAGAATGACAAACAAAAGAATTTAATAAATAACAGAAAAAAACATCAATTGAAAACGTTAAACAATAGTAATATCTAAAATTAATAGATTGTGTATCTCGAAGAGAAAATAACATGTAAGTTAAACATTTTGGAAAGAAAATCCCATCGGTATTACAGGGTGTCTAGTAAAAAACATTAAATTCAAAAGAAATTTATTTAACTGCCATTATTCATGCACAAACTTGAACACTCATAGTACATGTTCGAAATGTTTGCCTGAATGTTCAACACAATGTTGTAAGCGTGCTAACCAGGCTGCAATAGCTTTGCGGATAGTGTCAAGATGAATTTCATTACAAGCTTCATTTAACTTTCTCTTCAATAAATCAATATCGACGATGTCATGACGACGTTTTTATGAGCGAGTTCGGAGTATACTCCAGATACAGTATTCCATAACATTCAGATCTGGGCTTTTAGAGGACCCCTGAAATGAACCAATTAGAGCTGGTGTATTTTCTAGAAGAATACATTTTCCCCTGTTTTACTGGGCACCCTGTAGAAAGAGCGATAACATTTATTGGAATTGAGAAGCCTATTTCGCTGAAAAATTGTTTTAAGAAAAAGATTTTATGCATTTCAAAGTAGATAAATGCTATGTATTAGGTCAATGAATATCCATTTTTTTCCTTGTAAGTAAAACGTTATTCTTATCATTACAATAACCATTATGATATACGAGGAAATCTATAAAAATATTAATTTCACAGATGTGCTTAATATGTTTAATGGTCATAGTTTAGCTTCTCTCATAGAACATGCTGTACTCATCCATTGCTAATAATCCACAAAAAGTATTTTATGAAGGAAATGTTAATTTAACTAGTCAAATAAAAGAATTGATACAATATACATTAATATGTAAATCGAAGCAATACTAATAAAATTTGTGACTTAACAGATTGATGTTATATTCAGCACCTCAACTCCAGTGTTACGGAGACGAACTTTTTTTTTTGTAATCGTTCGTTCCACTCATTAGGAGGTTTCAGAATGCTATAAGTATGGATGAAAAATGATCAACATTAAGGTGAGAGCGTATTTAAATATAAATATACGATAATACAATAAACATTACTAGCCATAAAGCCTCACTGGGCAGCATATATAAATAGTCGTAAAAACATACAATACAAACAGCCTGAAGATGGCGTTCAGCAATGAAACTTTTCGTCGTCATTCGGTGTTACAGTCAGTCGTTAACCACTTTATATATATATATATATATATATATATATATATATATATATATATATATAATATATATATATATATACTTAGTCGAATTACCCGCGCTGCGTGTCACCCATTTTTTTGTAAGAAAATGATTATTGATTTTTAATCATTTCTAAAATTTGTGGGGGAAAATTACGCATTTCATTATTACTCAATGATCTTGCCGATGTCGTCTCCATCTTCTGGCTTTCTCCTTCTATAATTTGGATAGGAGTCATTCTCTTGTTCAAATTTAAATTTAATTTAAATCAAAGGGACAATTTCAGTAGGGAGTTTGTACATCCCTCCTGGGTGGGGGCCCCACCTTTGATAAAAATGAAATAAACTTATCCAAGTATCCTAGGAGTCATTCCCTTGTTCAAATTTATATTTAATTTATATCAAAGGGAAACAATTCAGTGGGGTTTACCCTCACGCCAGGGACCACCTTTGAGCAAAATGAAATATACTTATCCAATATACGATAATTCAATAGACCTTACTACCCATAAAGCCTAATTAGGAAACATATATAAATAAACTTACCAACACATAACACACATAACAATGAAACGTTTCGTCGTCATTCAGTGTTAACCGCTTATATATATATATATATATATATATATATATATATATATATATATATATATATATATATATATATATATAAATGTATGTATGTATGTATGTATACTCCTAAGAAAAAATGTATATGTGTGTGTCTGTCTATATTTCTGAGATGAGGTATTATGTACATTATTTACATTATTCTGACTATTGTCCTCATCTTTGTCGCCATATTTGTTACAACGTTTCGGCCGTTGTACGCTCCGGCCTTCTTCAATGGCACATGGCACAGTGGATAAAGGCGTTAGTTAGATCCAGTGACAGGGCCCAAAGAGTGTGAGTTCAATACCCGGTTAAGGCAGTGGAGAAATTTCATAGGGAAATTAATAGGAGATAACTAATAATTGACATCCATTAAACATGCCACGTGGAACTCGAAGAGTCTACCCCAGTGAGCGAAATAAAGGGTTCAGTTCGACATTCCAACCAACTGAAGAAGGCCGAAACGTTGTAACAAATATGGCGACAAAGATGAGGACAATAGTCCGAATAATGTAAATAATATATCTGTGTGCGAAAGAGAGGAGAAATTTGATTGGATTCCAGCGGGGTATGTGAAAATTATGGGGGGGGGGTTGGAATTTTATCTTTTCTTTATTTTTAACATGATTTTGTTTCACCGTCAATCCCGTGTCATCTGAAGAAAAAATTTATTTCGCAAGAACAAACATTTTCTTCATGTGAAATAAAATGTATTTTCTAATGTAACCGGATCAAAACAAAACCTTGCCAAGATAAAAAAAAAAAAACAAACAATCCATGTTGTCTTATATATTCCCATGTTCGAATACTCTACACCCACAGACTCACGACAACTTCACGCTGAAACACCGCTCCCTGTACGATCACCGAAGGTAAGCAATGTTCAGTACCTAGATGGGTGACGTCAAAATTGTTAATCAGAAAACTGAATTCAAATTTCAGTCGTGTTTGTTATATTCACTTACTCAAAATGACCTTGGGAAAGGTATGAGTAAAACACTTCTCCCCATTCTATTGGTTAATTAGTAAGTGGGTTAATAATTATTATGTCTTAAAAGAATTCTTGAAATCTTGAAATATTTTCTGTCTTTAAAAAACCTACAAATATTTGATACACCGTACTAAATGAATCAAACAATCAATCAACATCAGGAATAGTGCGGGTGTAAATATAAACGTGTACACTGAGGTCAAAACCAAGTGGCGACAGTCTGTTCCATGCTTGAATACAATCTTCATAGTCTAACCTCAGTGTCCCCTTTCATATATATATATATATATATATATATATATATATATATATATATATATATATATCAGGACTGACGATTGCGTCTAGCATGAAACAGATTGTCACCTCTGAGTGTTGACTTCTATGTTCACTTATATATTTACACACGCTCTATCTCTGATATTGAGCACTTTATGCCATAAATATAGCACAACTTATATATATATATATATATATATATATATATATATATATATATATATATATATATATATATATAAACCTCTCATCTGTGGACCTCCACCCCCCCATTAACGAAATACAGATGCAATGGAGAAATTCTGCAGGCAAAAAAAAGAAAAAATATATAAATCGTCAGCGAAGTATTTCAAAATTTGCAAGCTCAGCGGAATAAGTCGTTTTAGTTCTTAAAGATGCCGCTTGGCGGCGGTGGCTGACTTTTCAATTGTAAACAAAGATGGGTATACAGTATATAAAGTATAATACACTTGCGCGTGCGTGAGAACGTAGATGTGAGAAATCTATTATTTTTGTTGTTTTGATTAATATATCTATATTAAATATATATAGTTATTTATGCCATATATACATTTTTCTAGTATTACATTACGATTATATATAGGGTTAGTAACTATAGCCGTTTTATAACTAAAAGAGAATCCCTTCCCATCTACGGACAATCAGCTTTAACAAACCACCTCATCCCCCTATTAGTCCGTTGATGAAAGGGCCGTCTGCATATATATATATATATATATATATATATATATATATATATATATAGATAGATAGATAGATAGATAGATAGATAGGAGGAAGGAAGGGGTAGCAAAATAATTTTACAAACTTTGTGGACGACTTCCTCACATCAAAACAAGACAAATGTCCATATAAACAAAAGTCCACAATCTTTCGTTTTCGAGTTAAGTTCAAAGTTTATGGTACACGTTTTTAAATGAACAATCAGTCTTCTTCGATCCATAGTTTGTGGTGCCATGAATACTGTCTTACCAACGCGATTATGCGACTATAAACAGCAATAAAGTTTGGAGACGTACTTTGTTACACCCCTGCAGCCTTGCGTCCATTACCATTCGGACGGCCGTATGTTGAAATCATGCCTGCCTACTCACGATATGAATACGGAGCACTTTATTCCATAAATATAGCACACCTTAAAGTATATTTCTTCATAAAAAAACAATTCGCTCGATGATGGAACAGAGCTTACTTTAACTCAATTTAATTCAAATAATTATATTAACGTTTTCGGCTCTTGTTTTGAAACATGAGACCTCTTATGTCACGAATTGGAATCATATTTTTAAATAAATAATTATATATAAATAAATAAATAATTATATATATATATATATATATATATATATATATATATATATATATATATATATATAAGACGGTCACTGTGTGTGTTTCTAAAATAAATACACTAAAATTCACCTTCATCTCTGCCGTGCGCTGACGGCTTAGTGGTAGAATCTTCGACTGACACCTATTCAGAGGCTAGGATCGAAACCCGACTGAATCGGATGTCTAGCCACACTGATGAGCTGTAAAACAGTCTGTATATATATATATATATATATATATATATATATATATATATATATATATATATATATATATATATATATATATATATATATATATATATATAGGATTTATTACAGTTCGTATTTACGCTAAGTAGGTTTTTAACTTTGTGTTTGCCTGGTTAAGAAAAGCTTATAATAATTATTAATTAAATAGCAATCAAGGACTAACATTGAAATACTACACTGATGAGTAGGCCTGGCTCGCACTCGATTGCCAACGTCAATTAGGCTAGAATATCTCCCTGCCGAGCTATTATTAGCAAAACCTCTTAGCGGATTCTTGCTACTATCGTTAACTGCGTGCTCTAAAAGTTTAGCTTTGTGTCTTACTAGATCTAATTTAATAAATATTGATATCCTTATTATTTTAACTGAAGAGAATTAGTGGAACCATTATCGATACTTTAAAAATATAATGAATAATTTTCAGCAAAATAGACAGCCCACGTTACATACTATTGTGAACATCGGAATCAAGCAGGTACATATTATTTTAATCAATTCACTTCAAGGAAGGCAATAAAGATACTAAGCTTTACGTGATTACTGAGGATAAAAGAAGAAAAGTTGATATTGCCCATTATAATTGACTGGAAAGAAAAAGATTCGAAGAGAGCTCTATAGGCGAGCGGTTTGACGGAAGAAAATATTAGAATAGAACTTACGCTAGTATTTAGCAGTTTCAGCAGCTGGCGATATAGTCAATCAGTTATGTGCCATGCGTGATACATGCTTAGGCGATCATGTATCTTTCTATACATGTCTGACGAGGCAGATTTTTTTTTCCCGCTGAGAATACAAGGTTCGCGTATAGTGTCCTTTTATAGTCCCCGTAAACAGGAATAGCAATAGAAGCAATAGAAGAAACTGTTAGTATAGAACTTACGGTAACATCTAGCATAATGAGTGACAATAAAGGGTGTCTACTGATTCAAAGAGGATAGTAACAAAACAAGCGGAGACAACTCTTGATTATTCATAATAGGCATATTGATGGAAAGAGAGATAGTAAAGGCAGCGAGCCACTTAGCTGACGAGTTTGTGAGAATGGATGACAGAAAGGGATAACAACTGTAAATCTACAATTAAAATGGATATCAAATGTAGTTCAATGAGGAAATAATGAGATAATCATGATGTTTACGTTTCACAGAACCATTCGCCCTTGCATGGAGTATTGCTGCCGTATATGGTCTGGGGCACATTCTGTTTACCTCGGAGTTCTTGTCAAGATCCAGAGACGGATTTGTAATATAATTGGCCCTGATCTGGTGTCTCGTCTACAGTCCCTCCCTCACAGACGCGCCGTCGCCTCTCTCTGTCTTTTCTACAAATAATTTCATGGTAATTGCTCCGATGAGCTGCTTTCACTGGTTCCCAGACTCCATGAATTCAAGTGCCCTACGAGGCTGCATCCCGCTCCCACCCTTACACTGTGGAAACTTTTAAATGTAGCCGTCTCTTATACTCCAATAGCTTCATACCTCGCACCTCTCGCCTGTGGAGCACCCTTCCCAATTACTGTTTCCCTGAGAGCTATAATCTCCAACTAATGTCAATCGACATCTCCAGTTACCTTGATCTACCAACTATCCCTCTCCTCATTCTTTCTTCTATCACTCCTATCTGCTCTTGCTCCAAATCTTCTGCAACCCCCTGCATCGTAGTGGCTTCACGCATGCTCGGGGCGTAATGCTAAAAAAAAAAAAAAAAAAAAAACATCACGGAGTAATTCAAGCAAAAATGTAAGAAGACCCATCATTACTGGAAAGAACAGTCATAGTTGATTTGAGAAACGTATTTACCTGAAAAAATTGTTTTATAAAAAGATATGAATTCCGACTAAAAGTCACACTGGATGCTCGGACAATGAATAAAGAATTTTGCAAATTGGCTAATATTATCATTGTCATGACGTTATTCGAAAGAACTTAAGAATTTGGCTTATAAAAAATTATTCCAGATAAGGAGAAGAACAGGATTCATACCTTTCCCAAGGGTATTATTAGCAAGTAAGTGAATGTAATGGATTCGACTGGAATTCGAACTCGGCTCTCCGAATCCTCAATCCCAGGCGCTATACATTACTAAACCATGCCTCCTATAGTACTATGCTTAAATTTATGAAGTCTGGGTACCACAAAGGAAAACTTATCAATAGAATTGTCATGAAAATGCTTGTAGAAAAAACACACGAAAGCTACGTCGTGCCGAAGGGGAAGCGATTGCAAACGAGATGTCAGGTTGGGACGGATAATTTTTCATACCGTTCTTTGAATGATTTCCAGAATTTCAAGATTCATAGCAGAAACACGCCATATTTCATGCTTAAGGAAATGGTAGACTTACAAAGATGTAAGATAGATTCGGGTGAAAAAATTGTCTAACTCGATATGAACCATCCGGCAGTCTTAACAATTGACTAGATATAGTCATTCCGTTACATATAAGCGGAAAACGTTAGAAGACACAAGGAGTTGCTCACCTTGTTGTGAGCATCTACTATACCTATGGAAGGAGGAAAAGGTTCAATATGACGATTAATAGAGAGCAGTTTAGTCTTGGAAACGTTGATAAAAAACGTTAATTATCAGTTTAGGGTAGCAATAAAAAAACGGAGCATGGATCTCAGAAACTGGTATATGCATTGCGATCTCCAAGGAAAACATAAAAAATTAGGAAAATACCGTTAGGGACAAAGAATAAAGTGCTGAACCACTCTGTGATATCTAATCTCTCTATGTTAGTTAATATTGGATAATCTCTTCAAAGATTAAGAGACTTGAATTGAAAATTGTGATTTATTCAAGAATGCTGATAATTCCTTTAAAAAAAATATTTCCCTGCAAACAAGGCAACAAAGCCACTAAGACGCAAGACTTTATTGAGGGCGAAAGAAAAAAAAACATTACTAACAAGCGAGAATAGTACAAAAAAAAAAGCAGCAGAGGTTAAAAAGAGGCCAGAGGATAACGATTAACATTGCATTGAAATTACTGAAAATCAAAGTTGTCGAGAAAGCCAGAAGCCGGAAGAGAGGTCCACAAGCAATAGCAGAAACTGTTAATATACAACTTACGGTAACATCTAGCATGAGGGGTGACAATGAAGAGTGTCTACTGATTCAAACGTTTCTGAGAACACAAGTGACGAGAAATTTTGGAGAGACATTATCGAACACTCCCTGAAGATACAAGACATAAAAAAGAATATCTGTCTATATCTCTGAAATGAGGTATTATGATCACTGACATTATTTACATTATTCGGACTTTTATCCATTTATCCTCATGGCCGTATTCACAACTGGCAACAAAAGGCGTTGGTTAGATCCAGTGACTAGATTTAAAGTGTTGTGAGTTCAATACCTATAGCGGCCGCTTCCTAAAATCTTGGAGAGTTGAATTAAAGGGAAATAACTGAGACACCCGGAAGAGGCACGGCACGGCACGTGGAACTAGAAAATATACCCCGGTGGACAAAATAAAGGGTTCGGTTGGAAATTCCAATCACCTGAAAAAGGCCGAAGAGTACAATGGCAGAAATGTGAATCTGGCAATGGAGATGAGGATATCAGTCCGAATAATGTAAAGAATGTATATAAATGAAGAAGACACACATATTTGGATACACATGCATGTACGCACATTTTACGTATCATTATCATTAGCAATTAAAAAAATGATCAACTTATTGATTGGATAGAAAAAACTGTCTGTTCTAAAGAAAAGTTAAAGCCCAAAACAAAGTTCATTATATACCAAGGTATGTATAACGTTATGTATGTCTGTATATCTGATATGTCATTAAGCAAATATAAATTGATTTTAACTGCTGTTTATATATATATATATATATATATATATATATATATATATATATATATATATATACCGTATAGATAAATACATTTAAGAGGAAAGTCAGAAATAGCAAGCACAAAAGCAGATAACGATAACACACACACACACACACACACACATATATATATATATATATATATATATATATATATATATATATATATATATATATATACCGTATAGATAAATACATTTAAGAGGAAAGTCAGAAATAGCAAGCACAAAAGCAGATAACGATAACACACAACACACACACACACACACACACACACATATATATATATATATATATATATATATATATATATATATATATGCGTACAAATGCATAGAGATGGTCCTTCGTAAAACATCTGGAAGCCCAAATAGAAAAAAAAAATTAAATATTAAAATGCCAAGATATAAAACATATACATGAGGCAGGTGCTGGGAACAAATGGAGCTGAATTTAGCGGAGTTGCGTGGGGTGTGTTCAGAGTTAAATAATTTGATATTTTTATTGTTCCACGCACTCACATCCACACATAAATTCCTCCTTGTCCGACATACACAGGTATAATCATTTCTACCTAAGCGCGCGCTCATGTACGCACGCATATATATATATATATATATATATATATATATATATTATTTCCCTTCTCTGCCTATAAAGAGTGGGTTGCGTACTTGAGATAGATTCGGCGTTATATTGTAGCGTGCGTGCCTCTTTTCGTGCCCAGATTCCTTTGGTGTTTTGCATGTGGGCGGGCGTTTTACGTTGTCACTTTGACAAATAATTCATTTCTCGCCGGTCGCGAGACATTACGAGTGTTTTAGGGTTTTATTATAACACGGAGCTGTGATTTACATCTTACGATTAAAATGGACGATGGTGGGACAAACTGGAATTTCTTTCTCTTTTATTTTTGATTGTCGGTTGGTATAAGAGATTATAGAAAGAGCGTTATATATTAATAGAAAAGGAAAAAAAAAAGAAGCGTAATATAAAAAAGAGATGTTTCGGTAGGGGAGTTCTTTGGGAGTCAAGTTAATGTGGAAATGTAGGGAGGTTTGATTGCAAACGAATAAAAGCTTGTAGAAAGGTACAAAGGAAGGTAGAAATTAAAAGAATATTGGACAGTAAAAAAGGTGATCAAATACGTAGAAAACGTAAGAAGATAAACTAATTTAAGAAGAAAAAATATGCAAACATGGATTTAACAAAAACAGAAGAATTATGGTGGAAATTCAATCAAGGATAATAAAAAATAAAAAAAAGATAAAGAAAGAAAGAAAGAAAGGATAATGAGGTAAGGAAAAGAAAGATATAATGTAACAAGAAAGAGAGAAAGAAAGAAAGAAAGAAAGAAAGAAAGAAAGAAAGAAAGAAAGGATAATGAGGTAAGGAAAGAAAAGATATAATGTAACAAGAAAAGAAAGAAAGAAAAATTCAGTGAAGACAATAAAGAAAGAAAGAAAGAGAATTAAGAAAGAAACAAGGATTGAAAGTGTGAAAGAGAAAAGAAAGAAAGAAAGATTCAGTGAATGCAATAAAGAAAGAAAGAGAATTAAGAAAGAAACAAGGATTGAAAGTGTGAAAGAGAAAAGAAAGAAAGAAAGATTCAGTGAAGGCAATAAAGAAATAAAGAGAATTAAGAAAGAAACAAGGATTCAAAGTGTGAAAGAGAAAAGAAAGAAAGAAAGATTCAGTGAAGGCAATAAAGAAATAAAGAGAATTAAGAAAGAAACAAGGATTCAAAGTGTGAAAGAGAAAAGAAAGAAAGAAAGATTCAGTGAAAGCAATAAAGAAAGAAAGAAAGAGAAGTAAGAAAGAAACAAGGATTCAAAGTGTGAAAGAGAAAAGAAAGAAAGAAAGATTCAGTGAATGCAATAAAGAAAGAAAGAAAGAGAATTAAGAAAGAAACAAGGATTCAAAGTGTGAAAGAGAAAAGAAAGAAAGATTCAGTGAAAGCAATAAAGAAAGAAAGAAAGAGAATTAAGAAAGAAACAAGGATTCAAAGTGTGAAAGTGAAAAGAAAGAAAGAAAGAAAGATTCAGTGAAGGCAATAAAGAAAGAAAGAAAGAGAATTAAGAAAGAAACAATGATTCAAAGTGTGAAAGAGAAAAGAAAGAAAGAAAGATTCAGTGAAGGCAATAAAGAAAGAAAGAGAATTAAGAAAGAAACAAGGATTCAAAGTGTGAAAGAGAAAAGAAAGAAAGAAAGATTCAGTGAAATCAATAAAGAAAGAAAGAGAGAGAATTAAGAAAGAAACAAGGATTCAAAGTGTGAAAGAGAGAAAGAAAGAAAAGAGAAAGATTCAGTGAAAGCAATAAAGAAATAAAGAGAATTAAGAAAAAAAAAAAGGATTCAAAGTGTGAAAGAGAAAAGAAAAAGAAAGAAAGAAGATTCAGTGAAGGCAATAAAGAAAGAAAGAAAGAGAATTAAGAAAGAAACAAGGATTGAAAGTGAAAGAAAGAGAAAAGAAAAGAAAGAAAAGAAAGAGAATTAAGAAATGCAAGGAAAAGAAAAGAGAAAAGAAAGAAAGAGAATTAAGAAAGAAAGAAAGATTGAAAGAAACAAGGATGTGAAAGAGAAAAGAAAGAAAGAAAGATTCAGTGAAGGCAATAAAGAAAGAAAGAGAATTAAGAAAGGAAAAGTGTGAAAGGAAAGAAAGAAAGATTCAGAAGGCAATAAAGAAAAGAAAGAGAATTAAAGAAAGGATTCAAAAGAAAGAGAAAAGAAAGAAAGAAAAGATTCAGTGAAGGCAATAAAGAAAGAAAGAGAATTAAGAAAGAAACAAGGATTCAAAGTGTGAAAGAGAAAAGAAAGAAAGAAAGATTCAGTGAAGGCAATAAAGAAATAAAGAGAATTAAGAAAGAAACAAGGATTCAAAGTGTGAAAGAGAAAAGAAAGAAAGAAAGATTCAGTGAAGGCAATAAAGAAAGAAAGAGAATTAAGAAAAAAACAAGGATTCAAAGTGTGAAAGAGAAAAGAAAGAAAGAAAGATTCAGTGAATGCAATAAAGAAAGAAAGAAAGAGAATTAAGAAAGAAACAAGGATTGAAAGTGTGAAAGAGAAAAGAAAGAAAGAAAGATTCAGTGAATTAAGCAAGGATTGAAAGTGTGAAAAAAAAGAAAGAAAGAAAGAATTAATAAAGAAACAAGGAAAGAAACAAGGATTGAAAGTGTGAAAGAGAAAAGAAAGAAAGAAAGATTCAGTGAATGCAATAAAGAAAGAAAGAAAGAGAATTAAGAAAGAAACAAGGATTCAAAGTGTGAAAGAGAAAAGAAAGAAAGAAAGATTCAGTGAATGCAATAATGAAAGAAAGAAAGAGAATTAAGAAAGAAACAAGGATTCAAAGTGTGAAAGAGAAAAGAAAGAAAAAAAAAGATTCAAAAGAAAGCAAAGTGTGAAAGAAAGAAAGAAAATTAAGAATTAAAGAAAGAAAAAAGAAAGAAAGATTCAAAATGTGAAAGAAAAAATTAAAGAAAGAAACAAGGATTCAAAGTGAAAGAGAAAAGAAAGAAAGAAAGATTCAGTAAAGAAAGAAAGAAAGAAATTAAGAAAGAAACAAGGATTCAAAGTGTGAAAGAGAAAAGAAAGAAAGAAAAGATTCAGTGAAGGCAATAAAGAAAAGAAAGAAAGAAAGAGAATTAAGAAAGAAACAAGGATTCAAAGTGTGAAAGAGAAAAGAAAGAAAGAAAGATTCAGTGAATGCAAAAAGAAAGAAAAAAGAGAATTAAGAAAGAAAACAAGGATTCAAAGTGAAAAGAGAAAAGAAAAAAGAAAGATTCAGTGAAAATAAAGAAAGAAAGAAAGAAAGAAAGAATTAAAGAAAGAAAAAAAAGGATTCAAAGTAAAGAAAGAAAAAAAAAAGAAAAAAAAGGATTCAAAGTGAAAAGAAAAAAAAGAAAGAAAGAAAGAAAGAGAATTAAGAAAGAGAAAAGAAAGAAACAAGGATTCAAAGTGTGAAAGAGAAAAGAAAGAAAGAAAGATTCAGTGAATAAAAGAAAGAAAGAAAGAGAATTAAGAAAGAAACAAGGATTCAAAGTGTGAAAGAGAAAAGAAAGAAAGAAAGATTCAGAAAGAAATCATTCAAATAAAGAAAAAGAAAGAGAATTAAAGAAAGAAACAAGGATTCAAAGAAACAAGGAAAGAGAAAAGAAAGAAAGAAAGAAAAGATTCAGTGAAGGCAATAAAGAAAGAAAGAGAATTAAGAAAGAAACAAGGATTGAAAGTGTGAAAGAGAAAAGAAAGAAAGAAAGATTCAGTGAAGGCAAAGAAAGAAAGAGAATTAAGAAAGAAACAAGGATTCAAAGAAAAGAGAAAAGAAAGAAAGAAAGATTCAAAGAAAAAGAAAGAAAGAGAATTAAGAAAGAAACAAGGATTCAAAAGTGTGAAAGAGAAAAGAAAGAAAAGAAGATTCAGTGAAGAATAAAGAAAGAAAGAAAGAGAATTAAGAAAGAAACAAGGATTGAAAGAGAAAAAGAAAGAAAGAAAGATTCAAAAATAAAGAAAGAAAGATTAAGAAAGAAACAAGTGAAGGCAAAGAAAAGAAAGAAAGAAAATTAAGAAAGAAAAGAAGGATTGAAAGAAACAAGTTGAAAGAGAAAAGAAAAGAAAGAAAAGATTCAGTGAATGCAATAAAGAAAGAATAAAAGAGAATTAAGAAAGAAACAAGGATTCAAAGTGTGAAAGAGAAAAGAAAGAAAGAAAGATTCAGTGAATGCAATAAAGAAAGAAAGAAAGAGAATTAAGAAAGAAACAAGGATTGAAAGTGTGAAAGAGAAAAGAAAGAAAGAAAGATTCAGTGAAGGCAATAAAGAAAGAAAGAGAATTAAGAAAGAAACAAGGATTGAAAGTGTGAAAGAGAAAAGAAAGAAAGAAAGATTCAGTGAATGCAATAAAGAAAGAAAGAAAGAGAATTAAGAAAGAAAAAGAAGGATTCAAAGTGTGAAAGAGAAAAGAAAGAAAGAAAGATTCAGTGAATGCAATAAAGAAAGAAAGAGAATTAAGAAAGAAACAAGGATTGAAAGTGTGAAAGAGAAAAAGAAAGAAAAGAAAGATTCAGTGAATGCAAAAAAGAAAGAAAGAAAGAGAATTAAGAAAGAAACAAGGATTCAAAGTGTGAAAGAGAAAAGAAAGAAAAAAAAGATTCAGTGAAAGCAATAAAGAAAGAAAGAGAATTAAGAAAGAAACAAGGATTCAAAGTGTGAAAGAGAAAAGAAAGAAAGAAAGATTCAGTGAAGGCAATAAAGAAAGAAAAAGAAAAAAGATTAAGAAAGAAAAACAAGGATTCAAAGTGTGAAAGAGAAAAAGAAAAAGAAAGATTCAGTGAATGCAATAAAGAAAGAAAGAAAGAGAATTAAGAAAGAAACAAGGATTCAAAGTGTGAAAGAGAGAAAAGAAAGAAAGAAAGATTCAGTGAAGGCAATAAAGAAAGAAAGAAAGAGAATTAAGAAAGAAACAAGGATTCAAAGTGTGAAAGAGAAAAGAAAGAAAGAAAGATTCAGTGAAGGCAATAAAGAAAGAAAGAAAGAGAATTAAGAAAAAAACAAGGATTCAAAGTGTGAAAGAGAAAAGAAAGAAAGAAAGATTCAGTGAATGCAATAAAGAAAGAAAGAAAGAGAATTAAGAAAGAAACAAGGATTGAAAGTGTGAAAGAGAAAAGAAAGAAAGAAAGATTCAGTGAAGGCAATAAAGAAAGAAAGAGAATTAAGAAAGAAACAAGAGAATTAAAGAAAAAAAAAGAAAGAAAGATTCAAAGTGAAAGCAAAAAAAGAAAGAAAGATTCAGAAAAAAGAAAGAAAGAAAGATTCAAAGTGAAGAAAAGAAAGAAAGAAAGATTCAGTGAAGAAAAGAAAGAAAGAAAAGAAAGAGAATTAAGAAAGAAACAAGGATTGAAAGTGTGAAAGAGAAAAAGAAAGAAAGAAAGATTCAGTGAAGGCAATAAAGAAAAAGAAAGAGAATTAAGAAAGAAACAAGGATTGAAAGTGTGAAAGAGAAAAGAAAGAAAGAAAGATTCAGTGAAAAGCAATAAAGAAAGAAAAAGAAAGAAATAAGAAAGAAACAAGGATTCAAAGTGTGAAAGAGAAAAGAAAGAAAAGAAAGATTCAGTGAATGCAATAAAAAAGAAAAAAGAGAATTAAGAAAAAACAAAGGATTCAAAGTGTGAAAGAGAAAAGAAAGAAAAAGAAAGATTCAGTGAAATGAAGGCACATAAAGAAAGAAAGAAAAGAGAATTAAGAAAGAAACAAGGATTCAAAGTGTGAAAGAGAAAAAAGAAAGAAAAGAAAGAAAATGAAATAAAAAGAAAAGAAAGAAAGAAAGAATTAAATGAAAAAAAAAAAGGAAAGAGAATTAAGAAAGAAAAGAAAAAGAAAGAAAGATTAGTGAATGCAAAATGAAAAAAGAAAGAGAATTAAGAAAGAAAAAGAAATGAATGAAAGAAAAGAGAAAAGAAAAGAAAGAAAGATTCAGTGAAATCAATAAAGAAAGAAAGAAAGAGAATTAAGAAAAGAAACAAGGATTGAAAGTGTGAAAGAGAAAAGAAAGAAAGAAAGATTCAGTGAATGCAATAAAGAAAGAAAGAAAGAGAATTAAGAAAGAAACAAGGATTCAAAGTGTGAGAAAAGAAAGAAAAAAAGATTCAGTGAAATCAATAAAGAAAGAAAGAAAGAGAATTAAGAAAGAAACAAGGATTCAAAAGTGTGAAAGAGAAAAAAGAGAAAGAAAAGAAAGATTCAGTGAAGGCAATAAAGAAAGAAAGAGAATTAAGAAAGAAACAAGGATTGAAAGTGTGAAAGATAAAAGAAAGAAAGAAAGATTCAGTGAATGCAATAAAGAAAGAAAGAAAGAGAATTAAGAAAGAAACAAGGATTCAAAGTGTGAAAGAAAAAAAAAGAAAGAAAGATTCAGTGAAGGCAATAAAGAAATAAAGAGAATTAAGAAAGAAACAAGGATTCAAAGTGTGAAAGAAAAAGAAAGAAAGAAAAAGAAAAAAGAAAGAAAATTTAAGAAAGAAACAAGGATTCAAAGTGTGAAAGAAAAAAAGAAAGAAAGAAAGATTCAGTGAAAGGCAAAGAAAGAAAGAAAAAAGAAAGAGAATTAAAAAGAAAAAACAAGGATTGAAAAAAGAGAAAAGAAAGAAAAGAAAGATTCAGTGAAGGCAATAAAGAAAGAAAGAAAGAGAATTAAGAAAGAAACAAGGATTCAAAAATGTGAAAGAGAAAAGAAAGAAAGAAAGATTCAGTGAATGCAATAAAGAAAGAAAGAAAAAGAATTAAAAAGAAAAAGAAGGATTGAAAGAAAAGAAAAAAGAAAGAAAAAAGAAAGATTCAGTGAAGGCAAAAGAAACAAAAGAGAATTAAGAAAGAAACAAGGATTGAAAGAAAGAGAAAAGAAAGAAAGAAAGATTCAGTGAAGGCAATAAAGAAAGAAAGAGAATTAAGAAAGAAACAAGGATTCAAAGTAAAGAAAAAAGAAAGAAAAGAAAAGATTCAGTTAAGGCAAAAAGAAAAAAAGAGAATTAAGAAAGAAACAAGGATTGAAAGTGTGAAAGAGAAAAGAAAGAAAGAAAGATTCAGTGAATGCAATAAAGAAAGAAAGAAAGAGAATTAAGAAAGAAACAAGGATTGAAAGTGTGAAAGAGAAAAGAAAGAAAGAAAAGGCAATAAAGAAAGAAAGAGAATTAAGAAAGAAACAAGGATTGAAAGTGTGAAAGAGAAAAGAAAGAAAAGAAAGATTCAGTGAATGCAAAAGAAAGAAAGAAAGAGAATTAAGAAAGAAACAAGGATGAAAGAGAAAAGAAAGAAAGAAAGATTCAGTGAATGCAATAAAGAAAGAAAGAAAGAGAATTAAGAAAGAAACAAGGATTCAAAGTGTGAAAGAGAAAAGAAAGAAAGAAAGATTCAGTGAATGCAATAAAGAAAGAAAGAAAGAGAATTAAGAAAGAAACAAGGATTGAAAAAGTGTGAAAGAGAAAAGAAAGAAAGAAAGATTCAGAAATGCAATAAGAAAGAAAGAAAGAGAATTAAGAAAGAAACAAGGATTCAAAAGTGTGAAAGAGAAAAGAAAAAAGAAAGATTCAGTGAATGCAATAATGAAAGAAAGAAAGAGAATTAAGAAAGAAACAAGGATTCAAAGTGTGAAAGAGAAAAGAAAGAAAGAAAGATTCAGTGAATGCAAAAATGAAAGAAAGAAAGAGAATTAAGAAAGAAACAAGGATTGAAAGTGTGAAAGAGAAAAGAAAGAAAGAAAGATTCAGTGAAATCAATAAAGAAAGAAAGAAAGAGAATTAAGAAGGAAACAAGGATTCAAAGTGTGAAAGAGAAAAGAAAGAAAGAAAGATTCAGTGAATGCAATAAAGAAAGAAAGAAAGAGAATTAAGAAAGAAACAAGGATTCAAAGTGTGAAAGAGAAAAGAAAGAAAAAAAAGATTCAGTGAAATCAATAAAGAAAGAAAGAGAATTAAGAAAGAAACAAGGATTCAAAGTGTGAAAGAGAAAAGAAAGAAAGAAAGTTTCAGTGAATGCAATAAAGAAAGAAAGAGAATTAAGAAAGAAACAAGGATTGAAAGTGTGAAAGAGAAAAGAAAGAAAGAAAGATTCAGTGAATGCAATAAAGAAAGAAAGAAAGAGAATTAAGAAAGAAACAAGGATTGAAAGTGTGAAAGAGAAAAGAAAGAAAGAAAGATTCAGTGAAGGCAATATAGAAATAAAGAGAATTAAGAAAGAAACAAGGATTGTAATTGTGAAAGAGAAAAGAAAGAAAGAAAGATTCAGTGAAGGCAATAAAGAAAGAAAGAGAATTAAGAAAGAAAGAAGGATTCAAAGTGTGAAAGAGAAAAGAAAGAAAGAAAGATTCAGTGAATGCAATAAAGAAAGAAAGAAAGAGAATTAAGAAAGAAACAAGGATTGAAAGTGTGAAAGAGAAAAGAAAGAAAGAAAGATTCAGTGAAGGCAAGAAAGAAATAAAGAGAATTAAGAAAGAAACAAGGATTGTAATTGTGAAAGAGAAAAGAAAGAAAGAAAGATTCAGTGAAAGCAATAAAGAAAGAATGAGAATTAAGAAAGAAACAAGGATTGAAAGTGTGAAAGAGAAAAGAAAGAAAGAAAGATTCAGTGAATGCAATAAAGAAAGAAAGAAAGAGAATTAAGAAAGAAACAAGGATTGAAAGTGTGAAAGAGAAAAGAAAGAAAGAAAGATTCAGTGAAGGCAATAAAGAAAGAAAGAGAATTAAGAAAGAAACAAGGATTGAAAGTGTGAAAGAAAAGAAAAGAAAGAAAGATTCAGTGAATGCAATAAAGAAAGAAAGAAAGAGAATTAAGAAAGAAACAAGGATTCAAAGTGTGAAAGAGAAAAGAAAGAAAGAAAGATTCAGTGAATGCAATAATGAAAGAAAGAAAGAGAATTAAGAATGAAACATGGATTCAAAGTGTGAAAGAGAAAAGAAAGAAAGAAAGATTCAGTGAAATCAATAAAGAAAGAAAGAAAGAGAATTAAGAAAGAAACAAGGATTCAAAGTGTGAAAGAGAAAAGAAAGAAAGAAAGATTCAGTGAATGAAATAAAGAAAGAAAGAAAGAGAATTAAGAAAGAAACAAGGATTCAAAGTGTGAAAGAGAAAAGAAAGAAAGATTCAGTGAATGCAATAATGAAAGAAAGAAAGAGAATTAAGAAAGAAACAAGGATTGAAAGTGTGAAAGAGAAAAGAAAGAAAGAAAGATTCAGTGAAATCAATAAAGAAAGAAAGAAAGAGAATTAAGAAAGAAACAAGGATTGAAAGTGTGAAAGAGAAAAGAAAGAAAGAAAGATTCAGTGAATGCAATAAAGAAAGAAAGAAAGAGAATTAAGAAAGAAACAAGGATTCAAAGTGTGAAAGAGAAAAGAAAGAAAAAAAGATTCAGTGAAATCAATAAAGAAAGAAAGAAAGAGAATTAAGAAAGAAACAAGGATTCAAAGTGTGAAAGAGAAAAGAAAGAAAGAAAGATTCAGTGAAGGCAATAAAGAAAGAAAGAGAATTAAGAAAGAAACAAGGATTGAAAGTGTGAAAGAGAAAAGAAAGAAAGAAAGATTCAGTGAATGCAATAAAGAAAGAAAGAAAGAGAATTAAGAAAGAAACAAGGATTCAAAGTGTGAAAGAGAAAAGAAAGAAAGAAAGATTCAGTGAAGGCAATAAAGAAATAAAGAGAATTAAGAAAGAAACAAGGATTCAAAGTGTGAAAGAGAAAAGAAAGAAAGAAAGATTCAGTGAAGGCAATAAAGAAATAAAGAAAATTAAGAAAGAAACAAGGATTCAAAGTGTGAAAGAGAAAAGAAAGAAAGAAAGATTCAGTGAAGGCAGTAAAGAAAAAAGAAAGAGAATTAAGAAAAAAACAAGGATTGAAAGTGTGAAAGAGAAAAGAAAGAAAGAAAGATTCAGTGAAGGCAATAAAGAAAGAAAGAAAGAGAATTAAGAAAGAAACAAGGATTCAAAATGTGAAAGTGAAAAGAAAGAAAGAAAGATTCAGTGAATGCAATAAAGAAAGAAAGAAAAAGAATTAAGAAAGAAACAAGGATTGAAAGTGTGAAAGAGAAAAGAAAGAAAGAAAGATTCAGTGAAGGCAATAAAGAAAGAAAGAGAATTAAGAAAGAAACAAGGATTGAAAGTGTGAAAGAGAAAAGAAAGAAAGAAAGATTCAGTGAAGGCAATAAAGAAAGAAAGAGAATTAAGAAAGAAACAAGGATTCAAAGTGTGAAAGAGAAAAGAAAGAAAGAAAGATTCAGTTAAGGCAATAAAGAAAGAAAGAGAATTAAGAAAGAAACAAGGATTGAAAGTGTGAAAGAGAAAAGAAATAAAGAAAGATTCAGTGAATGCAATAAAGAAAGAAAGAAAGAGAATTAAGAAAGAAACAAGGATTGAAAGTGTGAAAGAGAAAAGAAAGAAAGAAAGATTCAGTGAATGCAATAAAGAAAGAAAGAGAATTAAGAAAGAAACAAGGATTGAAAGTGTGAAAGAGAAAAGAAAGAAAGAATGATTCAGTGAAGGCAATAAAGAAAGAAAGAGAATTAAGAAAGAAACAAGGATTGAAAGTGTGAAAGAGAAAAGAAAGAAAGAAAGATTCAGTGAAGGCAATAAAGAAATAAAGAGAATTAAGTAAGAAACAAGGATTCAAAGTGTGAAAGAGAAAAGAAAGAAAGAAAGATTCAGTGAAGGCAATAAAGAAATAAAGAGAATTAAGAAACAAACAAGGATTCAAAGTGTGAAAGAGAAAAGAAAGAAAGAAAGATTCAGTGAATGCAATAAAGAAAGAAAGAAAGAGAATTAAGAAAGAAACAAGGATTCAAAGTGAGATAGAGAAAAGAAAGAAAGAAATATAAAAAGATATAAATAAAATCAATTCAGAATAAAACAAATTCAGAGAGAGTAAATATATTAAAGAAAGATAAAGAAAGATAAATATAAAAAAGAAAATTAATAAAGAAAGAAACAGAAATTCAGAGAAAGAATTACTGTAAGAAAGAAAAAAGAAAAAAGAATTTTATTAAGATAGGAACCATATTTCAGAGAAAAAAGACAGAAAGAAAGAAAATTATTTAAGACAGAAATAAAAATGAATGAAAGAAAAATAAAGGAAAAAATTAAAATAAATTAAGTAAATAAATAATTACATAAATTAATGAAAGATAAATGAATGAATTAAATATACACTGAAATAAATTAAAAATTCACACATGAAAGAATCATTGAATAAAAATTAAAATGAAAAATATCGAATGAGAGCTTGAAGGACTGGAATAAATATGATAAATATATGGAAGAAAGACGGAAAAAATGAAAGAAATAAGATATTAATCAAAGAAAAAAATGACGAATGAAAGATAGAAGTAAATAATAAATGAATTAAAGAAATACTGAAAAAGGTTAATATTAATGAAAGATTAAAAAAATTATGAACGAAAATATCTACTGAAGGAAATAAACGATGAATGAAAAAAGAAATGATACTCCAAGATTAATAAACAATCGATGAAAGAAATAGTAAGTGAACGAAAGGAAAACTAAAAGAAAATGTAAGAAAGAAAGAATGAAAATGATGAATGAAATGACATATGATTAAAGGACTGAAATATAGATAGAAATAAATTCGGAAAGGAAAAAAAACAAAAGCAAATGAATGCAAGAAACAATGACGGAAATAACGTATGAATGAAAGAAATACTGAAAGATAAAAAACATGGATGAAAACAGAAACTTAGAAGCGGTAAGTGAACGAAAGAAAAACTGAAAAAAGATATCTGTAAAAAGAAACTAGGAATAAAAACAGGTGAAATGGCAAAATAAAATTCTTACGAAATGCGTTCGTAAATAAAGATTTCCTTTTGTCTTTCTTTTTTTTTTTTTGACAGATATTTTTTATTTATATATATCTGAATTGTTAAGCGTGCACACACATACACGCAAACACATATCTGAAAAAAATCGGAAAAAGCTAAGGAGTGTGTGTAAAGTGAATAAAAAAAACAAAACAAAGGAAAAGACAAATAATCACGATAAACTAAACGTATGCGCATCAGCGCAGAAGGGAGCAGAGACGCACGCGCACGCGCACAAACGCACATCCGAGCACACGGGCGTATTGGCGAATGGACGCGCGCGCCGAACGTATACACATGCACACCCACACACATACGCGCACACCCGACGAAAAAAAAAAAAAAAAAAAAAACTTGCACCAATGTTAAGTACATATAAAAAAAGAAAAATCTAAAAGTGTAAGTTGTCAATTGCTGATACCTCCTGACGAGCGGACAGATGGGTTTGTCTACGAATCTCTGGAGTCAAGATGCCGAGGGTCAATCAGCTAAGAGACAAACTTTTTACTTATATTAATATATTCCTCTCACATTATATATATATATATATATATATATATATATATATATATAAATATAATATATATATATATATATATATAATATATATATATATATATAATATATATATATATATATATATAAATATAAATATATATATATATATATATATATATAAATATATATATATATATATATATATATATATATATAAATATAAATATATATATATATATATATATATATATATATATATATGATCGATCGCAAAAGATGCAAGAAAAATGTTCAATCCCTGTAAATTCAGTAAGTACTTGGAGTACTGCTGTTATATTTCGGAAAGTGTTACCCAGTCCTCATTTTCCAGTCTCGATAGAGTCTAAAAGCGTCCCCGTGTCCTTGTGGGTGACAAATTATTTCCAATTCCCTACAAAACCTTCTTCAGAGACAAAAATGTTGCAAGCCTTTCACTTCTCTGTCCCTATTTCCATGGAAAGAGTTCTTAGTTCCACCAGTTCTCACCTTTACCTGCTATGCTTCGCATATTATAGCGAATAACCCTCGTATTCCAGTGGTGAGATGTAAGTTCTACTCAAGCAGCTTCTTCCTGCTCTCTGGAATCGACTACCAAGAGAATGTTTTCTCGCTCACTACAATCTTAACCTGTTTCAGTCTTGGGTTTAACCGTTTTTTTCCCCACCTATCCACATAAATTGTACCTCTTTTTTTGTAAGCATTTACAGACTGAACCTCACTGTAAAAAAAGAAAAAAAAAAAGAAAAGAAGCGGAATTTTTCTGCATGATTGATATGGAATCATATGTAACTGTGTTGAAAAGTTCTCAGTCCGACTAAGAAATTTATCAAAATAAAAATATGATGTTTGGACTGTTGATCGGATATGGTAAGCGGCCCGTTTGGAACGATTTTCTTCACGTCACCGGAAATTTTTGCGTACATACAGTGATAGTTATTTTCCTTCTCTGTCTCCATGTATCTCTCTCTCTCTCACACACACGCACCTACACACGTGCACATATATAGTCATATACTTGTGTGTGTGTTTATAGGACGAAAAGGATAGTGCAAAGTAGTGTACGATTATTCACAAAAAATTGATTTAAAAGCCGGCTCATAAAACTAGAAAGAAAGATTTGCATCTGATCAGTGCGTCTCAAAGCCAGTATTGGCCCAGCGTCAGAGCCTTTTGATTCTAGCCTATCAATATGCCTCTCACATGCTTGCAAAGAACTCTAAACAAACACATAGCTGAACTCATAAACACGTCAATACTCTAATCCTTCTAGATGCGTTTTTTTATCAATTCAAACGCAAGCAATACAGTAAAGCAACTAGGACACACTGGGTGTGGAAAAATTATAAAACAGAAACATTACTAAGGAGGGAGTACAGAAGACGATCAAATAGGTAGACAGTAGATAGCGTTTGACTTTGCATTTAAAGTTTTGTACATTAATGTCCTGTGGAAAGCATGTAGCCGGATGGGAGTTCCACAAGCGAGAAGGGCGACAAAAGAAAGTGTTAGCATAGAATTTACGGTTACATCTAGCCAATTCAACGCTACATCAATGATACCGTCGCTAGTCTATTACTGTTATATTCATAAACTTTAAGCACTATAGCGAAGAGCCCACGCGAACAATTACCATTAATGTATTTATAGAAAAGGCAGAGAGAAACAACTTTACGGCGATGGGAAACTGTCTGAAGCTGAGATAGAGAAAAAAATGATATTGCTGATTCTTCTTTGGATATACGTAAGTATATATCTATATTCTATCAAGGTTGTTTGTGAGCCTCACAGAATTTTTACATTTATTCCTGCTCGTAAATTAGTTATAGGAAAGTAGCTAAGTGCTCAAATATAATATAATTATAAATCGTTTTTATCGTATACAAGACTCGAGGGCTACACGAGGTAGAGGATTACAGAGTAAGAGGCACAACTTATGTGGATATGTGTGGAAGATAATCGTTAACCCGAGACTTGAACAAGTTAAGATTGTAGCCATCCGGTTAGTTCGTTCTAGGGAGTCGGTTCCACAAGGAACGCGCAAAGAAGCTGTTGCGGTCTGGTGTATGCGTTTCCTAACTTATTGCGGGCGTTAGTAACGTCACTGTAAAGGATGGGAAATAAACACTTGTCTCCTGAAATATATATATATATATATATATATATATATATATATATATATATATATATATGATAAAGTATGTATTAACAAAAGGGTATACATAAACAATAGGATACTGTTGCGTGTTACTGAACAATGAAGATGAGTGAAGAAAAGAAAAAAAACTAGTGCATTGTGTGTGTAATTCGGCGCAGGAGAATGTCCTAGAGAAAATTAAGTGAAAGAAACGTACGTGCGTGCGCGTGGGCGTGGGCGTGGGCGCGCGCGTGGGCGCGCGCGTGGGCGCGCGCGTGGGCGTGTGCATTCCCCAGTGCGAAAGCGTTTTCTTCGTACGACCTACATCTTGCCGTCCCTGAGTGAAAAAGGAAAAAAAAAAAAAGATGACAGAGAATGCCACTGCCTATTTATAGTCCTGAGAGCGTCTCCTAGCAGCATTTTCGAAAATGGTAACCCGATAAAGCTGCTTGAGCGGAACTTAATTTTCACCAAGGGAATACGAAGGGAATGAGAGTGGTTCGCTACAATGTTCTAGCCATGAAGGTTAAGAAGGGCGGAACGAAGGAGTGTTGTTCGTCTGAACACTCTCCATGAAAATAGCGATAGAGCAACGCGATGTATCATCTGTGACAAAGGCTTTGAAGACTGGAACAATAATTCATCACCTAAAAGGACGCGGAGATGTTTTTGGACTCTATCCAAAATAGAAATTAAAGATTGAAAAACTCCATATGTGACAGCAGTACTGTGCTCCATTTTCGGCCTGATCTGGCTCTTTAAAGATAGAAGATAGCAGAAGGAATCAGGCACTTGCTGGAGAGGTACAGGACCTAGATTTTTCTATGAGTCTAATAACATTTTTACAGCTATTCCTAAAGTAGTTATGTGAGAGTGATTTATGTATGTTTCCCTAAGTGCTCAAATATAATGACCTGTTTTTTTTCCCAGACATTTTCTTTAAGATATCTTGTAATGACTCCTCGTGGTACCCACTATTTTTACAAGTGACATATCTGGCCGAAAATGGAGATTACAGGAATCTCTATTCAGTAGAGTGGGCTCACAAGTGGACATCTGGGATTTCTGGAACGTTTACCTAGGGACCGGTTTTATAGTTAGTCTAAAAGTAAACTATTTCAAGATTGATCTAACTTTTTCCTAACTCCAATTATTTGTCAAGTTATAATTGATTGAATTTAATCAAAATCGTCCATCATTAATCACTTACTTTTAGATAACCAGTTCTGAGTAGAAGGATTCTACTAGAAATGAGCCGAGTTTGAATTCCGGTCGAATCCATTACATTCACTTCCGTGCTAATACCCCTGGGAAAGGTATGGGTCCACGTTTTTTCCTACCAGCTATGGGTAAATAGTAGGGCAAACCGGGTTCTATAGCCTTGGATGTCAACTGGTTTACCGCAAAAAGAAATGGCTACCTACTGCAGGAAAATCTGCATCATCACTCATGTATTGAAAGATACATGATCACCTAAGCGTTTATCACGCATGCCACATAACTGACTGAATTGTAATCTTATTGAAATTAACTTAATAAGTGATAGGTTTACTTTAACACTCTTTTAAAAAAAATGCCCTATATTATATGCAATTTGGCGCTCTGCAAAACAGAATTCAGTCAAATTAACACAATGTTTTTTTACATATTTCGCCTGCGTTTTCGTTACTGACTCGCAAACTTCAAAAAACACCATCATAAAATGTCCAAGACAAAAATATCAGTAAAATTTTACCTTCGTGCCATCAATAAAACGGTGTATTAAAATGATATATTTCCTTGACAACGCTATTATTATTGCACTAATTTCACACCCTCAGCAATGTTTATTGTTTTAAACAACGACGATTAAAATTTGAATAAAACCCAAACAAATAAAAGTGAATTTATAGATTTTTTCTTTGAGCATTTATGACAAAAATATGAAACACTATTTATGAGATTATTTTTAAGAATAATTTTGCATTTTCAACATTTATAAATGCGAATCAACTAATACAATTCAATGTTTATCATACCCCAATTTGTAAAGAAATAAATAGGTAAACATTTTTTTTATTCATAAATTTATGAAAAACATACTAAATCATAACAATATATGAACCAAATGTAATTAAATCTTTATTTTTTACCATTTTATAAAGTTCGAATCAGTTGACAATTCGCCGATGTTTTACTGAGTACTGGAAAACACAATACATTGAAAATTTTGTAAGTTTTTTTTAATAAATTTTTGAATAAGAATATTTATTTTCAAATGTATTTCTTTATAAAATAAATAATAAATATTGTAATATATTTGCTTCAGATATTTTTATAATCTTGTTAATAAACATTGCTGAGGAAATACTGGTTATTTAAAAGTAACAGAGATGTTAACAGAAAAATCTTCCTTTTGACAAACTGTTTTTCTGCTGGGGGAAAGGTTAAAAATTGCCAAAATATCTTTAGTTTAAGTTTCCAAATATGAAGACAATTTAAATCTGCAAAATATAGGAAAATCAATCACGAGAAGATATTTAAAACCTGTCCAGTTCCATTCATAGGTTAAATCGATCATTAAATGTTTTTGGCATCATAAGCTGTGCTCCAAATATCAGTTTTCGTTATAAATTTCCTTGCATTAGAAAATTAGAATCTAGACTTCTTTTGCCACGTTTTCGGGCTGTTGAATCCATTTTTTGTCATAGAAAATACTTAAAGAAATCCAAATCGGTTAAGTGCAAAATGTAATCTCTTTCAGGGATTTTTATTCTTCATTGCAGATTACTGTTTCTCGGCTTAAGCCACTATTTTTTTAAAATTAGAAATCAGAAAGTTTTGTTTTAATCTTCCTCTCAAGTACAAATGATATTAATACTGACCTGTACACCATTAAGTGTGCTCAAAATCCACAAATGTTCAATTAGTACTATTTTACGACATCCTTTAACGGTTTTAGTAGAGACTGTATAAAAAAAATAAAATAAAAACAAAAACAAAGACGAATTATCACGGATTTTTTTTTTACAAAAATCAAAAATATACACAATGGAATAAAAAATATTTACTTCGATAAATTGAATAAACTGCTCAGTTTGAAATTTCCGGAATGTTTTAATTTAATAGGCTTAGAAATCTATGGCACCAGGCTACATATATGGTGGACGAAGTGGGATTATTACTCACCATTTATTAGTAATTGCCATCCTCTTTATTTCGGTAACCACCGCTGGGTCGGAATATCCTGAGAGTTATAATTTAATACGTTGTAACTTAGTACGGCTAGAAATATGGAGCACCGAGTTAGTAATGAAATCTCGTTATAGAAATAATGTTCAACGAGTTTAAATTGTTAATCACCCATTTACTTGGCATTCTGTTAATGCGTTAAAGAACTTGATATATATTTTGACATATGTTCATAAATACTGGATAATCTAGTGAGGATTGAACTGACTATTCATTTATTAACGAATGTTCAACGAGTTTAAATTGTTAATCAATTTACTTGGCATTCTGTTAATGCGTTAAAGAACTTGATATATATTTTGACATATGTTCATAAATACTGGATAATCTAGTGAGGATTGAACTGACTATTCATTTATTAACGAATGTTCAACGAGTTTAAATTGTTAATCACCCATTTACTTGGCATTCTGTTAATGCGTTAAAGAACTTGATATATTTTGACATATGTTCATAAATACTGGATAATCTAGTGAGGATTGAACTAATAATTCATTTATTAACGAATGTTCAACGAGTTTAAATTGTTAATCACCCATTTACTTGGCATTCTGTTAATGCGTTAAAGAACTTGATATATTTTGACATATGTTCATAAATACTGGATAATCTAGTGAGGATTGAACTAACAATTCATTTATTAACGAATGTTCAACGAGTTTAAATTGTTAATCACCCATTTACTTGGCATTCTGTTAATGCGTTAAAGAACTTGATATATATTTTGACATATGTTCATAAATACTGGATAATCTAGTGAGGATTGAACTGACTATTCATTTATTAACGATCCTCCAGTTTGTTGTCCATCTCCGAAATGTTCAACCACATCAGATATCAGTTTTCGTTATAAATTTCCTTGTATTAGAAAATTAGAATCAAGACTTCTTTTGCCACCTTTCCGGGCTGTTGAATCCATTTTTTGTCACGGAAATTACTCAAAGATGAAATCCAAATCCATTTACTTGCTATTCTGTGAAAGTTTTAAAGAACTTCATATATTTTGACACAAGTTCATAAATACTGGGGCACTTAGTGAGGACTGATGTCACTACTCATTTTCAACGAACGTCTATTTCATTATTCATCCCCGAGAAGAAATTTTCTGAAGACTGTAACTCGACGGGCTTAGCAAGTATTGCTCCCGTGCAGCAAAAATAAAATCTTCTGTTTCAGCTTTTAACCTTGCTCTACGTAACCACTGATAGGCTCAAGGTTTGCATTGTATCAGTTTGTTTGGCACGAACATAGTATTGACCATGGAAAACCTTACCTTGCCATCGTTGCTGCATTTAGTACATTGCATTATTATTATTATTATTATTAACACTATCCAATAAATATGGTAGCCTTATTAAATGAAAATAAGTATGCCATATTCCGTCATACGTTTCTTTGAATTAAATCTTGAAATATGAAATCCTTGGTATAAACTCATACAATTCAAAACATTAGACAATAATAAATTTAATAAAATTGCTTCAGTTTTAATTTGCGAATCGAACTAAATGTTTTTTTTTTTAAATAAATTCAGGGAGCTAAATACAATTAAATATTTGCATAAAAAAAATAATTTAAAAAAAATCAGCTTTGACTAAAAGAACATTGCGAAATTATACTTCAAATGAGCAAACAAACACGTTTGTCTTGATTAAAATTCCGTTGCTTTTAAGAATAACAGAAATTGAACCCCCGGAAAGTAATTGGTAGAAAGCCATATTTTCTGTCAGTAATTATTATCAAGGCCGTCTCGTTTTTCTATGCGTCATTTCCCATCAGGATATAGGCAATCAGGTCTCTCCATAATATTCTATTTCGTGTAGTTCTTAGCAGTTTTTCTCCATTTGTTTATGTCGCCGCTCCCATGTTCGGCTAACCGGTGATACAATCTCCTCAGGTAAACATCTCTTTTCTTTTCCTTGTCTCTTGCTCTCATTATTGCCCGTGCTCGATTAAAAAATCGCACGACTCACAGCAATCGCTCTCACTTGACTTAAAATATTTTTACCCTTCCTTGCCTTTAAAGGAGTGCCCTTTGCCGTGCTGATGTTGCTACATGCCTTACTTCTTGCCTATCTCACACTGCGAAATTTTTCTAAGCTCTATACTAAACATTAAATCTGTTACGAAAAAAGAACTAAAACAAAATGAACACAAAAAGATCAGCTTTAAAAAAGGACTCGTAACTGGAAAAACCGAATGAAAAAAGAATGTTAACAACAAATTCTTTTTCACATTCAACCCAGTTATGCGGAATCAGAATCAACGTTGAGTTTAAGCAAGCGAATGAGCCAATTGGAGTAAAGTGCAATGCAGATTTAAATTTTTCCCACTTGTGACGATTGCAGCTATCGATTTTTTTGCATGCTAGCATGCTAGTTAGCATTCGTGTCAGACAGCTGTTGGCTCTCAGGCTTGCCAATAGAATCCTCCTGCCTATTCGTGGCAGCCAGCTATAGGCTCTCACACTGGCCAGTAGAAAATGGACGCAAACTACATGAAAACTGCCGTAGAAGCATGAAAAAATCGATTATTTCTACTATCGATGAGAGTTGGGAAATGCAAAGTCGGTCTTGGCCTTCCCGCTAACTTGGAGCATGTAAATTTTGGTGCAAATCCGTCGAAAATTGAAGCCGTGCATTCGTTACACACACACACACACACACACACACACACACACACATCCTGCCTTTTATAGATAGAGATAACCAGACTATCCTTTTTATGCAGTTGAAAGGCAGTCCTTTTTATTCACTTTTTTCTACTTCCCTGTCTAGGAGGTCCTATAATTTTGTTTTCGGCTCGGCCATTAACAGAGTCATCTGCGCATATTTCATTTTTGAGATTTCTAGTAGGGTCTTTAGTCCTATTAGGAGAGCGTCACTGTACAGGTTCAATAAATCTGGAGTGAAAACGCAACCATACCTCACGGCCCTTTCAATTTTTTTATAGATATTCAATATAAATAATCCATTCATCCTTGCATGGATTACTGCTGCTATATATGGTCCGAAGTCCCCGCTGTTCGTTTTAAGCTCCTCGACAAAATCCAGAAAAAAAAATGGAATGTGATTGGTCCCGATCTGTCATCTCGTTTACAGTCACTTTCTCACAGACGTGCCGTCGCTTCCCTCTGTCTTTTCTACAAGTACTTTCACGGTAACTGCTCCGATGAGCTACTGTCACTGGTTCCAAAACTGGATGAATTTAAACGTGCTACTAGCTTGGCACTCATTCCCACCCTTTCACTGTCGAAATGGTTAAATGTAGCCGCCTCTTCTACTCCAAAAGCTTCATGTCTTGCACTTCCCGTCTGTAGTACTCACATCCTCTCACTTCCTGCCCTGACAGCTATAATCTTCAAATATTCAAATTGCAATGTCAATCGATACCCCAAGATACCTTGATCTATTCCTCACACACTCTGTAATCCTTACTCCTTCCTTGCTTGGGGTGAAATGCTTAATATAGATATATATATATATATATATATATATATATTCTATCCTTAAGCAGTAGGTTTGTTCTGGATTCTTCAATTTTTTTTCCCTAATACTGTCACTGTTCCTCTTTTAGACACTTCTTTTCGGAACTTGAAGTATTTCTACAATTTACTTATTCCTGTTGATTCACCAAAGGCACGACCCAAGAGCCACTCAATTTAGAGGAATGCTAAATGTGACAGTCGTAAGAGTGTGAAGAAAGTAATAAGTGTAGATTATCAGGATTACTCTTATTTAGAGAAACAAAAACTAAGATAATTTTTTTCAATGAGTTTTTCTTTTAATCGCCGTGTCTCTTTAGGACCTAGGCGATCAACACCCTCCACATCATCCTGTGCCTTGTAGCTCTTAACAAGTCTTGCCTTTTTGCTATCTCTTACAAACCCTGTTCTACCAACCATTTACTGAAGCTCATCAAATATGCTTTCCTTTGTTACTCTTTCCTTCGATCTGTCCTGTGAGTATCATATTTTCCAAGCTCTCCTTCCTGATTAAGTAATCCAGAAATTTCAATTGCCTCCTCCCGATGTTAAGTATAGGTTTGCTTATTGTTTCCATTTTCTCCAAAACCTCGTCGTTGCTCACATGTTCGGTCCATGGAATCCTCAGCATCTTTCCGTAGAACCACATTTCTAATGCTTCAAGATTCTTCTTCAGCTTTAAGGAGATTGTGCAGCATTCGCTGCCATAGAGGAGGACATCATGTAGCAGTTCAATACGCTTTTCTATGTTTCTAAGGAAATTTTTCTGTCTCTTAATATTCTGCTTAGCTTTTGGAATGCATCTTTGGCCATCCCAATGCGTCTTCGGATCTCAGTGTCGCACTTTCGGTCCTCTGTTAGAACACTTCCCAGATATTTAAATTTATGTACTTGTTAGATTTTACTATCCCCGATGTGTAATTTGAATTTTGGGCCCATCCTTTGCGGATAACTATGATTTCTGTCATTTTGTAGTTGATACTTAGTCCTTTCCTCTCGCTTTCTTTCGCTGTCATCTGCAGAAGCTTTTGTAGATTCCGTTCAGTGTCTGCTATTAACTATAGCTACCATGGGTTAAAGATCTATCTTCTTTACCAGAAGAGGCAGCACTTGCTGCTGAAGACTTGTGGCCGGGGTGTAGAGGTGTGTTGGTGAATTGCGGACGTGTGGACACAACAACGTGGCTGGTAGAATTATGATCGGCGGTGTTCAGGTACGAGCGGTTAGGGTGGATGGCTATGGGCCCTGTCGAATAAAAAAAAATTAGCAATGAATAAAAGAAAGAGCTTACAGAAAGCGGCCGTTTTTAGGTCGATTAAGTCGACCTTTTTCTTTTTTTACGTATATATATATATATATATATATATATATATATATATATATATATATAACTAACCCTATTGTTTCTCATTAATATTCATAGTGTTTGGGAATCTTAGTTGGTAATTATATGTATGTATGTGCCTCCAAACATTCATTTCTCAACAGGTCTTCCTTGCAATAGGGTGGAACAACAAGGAGGATATTTATTTGTTTATAATTATTTTTAAGTAAGACTGGGATTAGATTTGCTCAACTTTATAAGACTGGGAACGAGAAAATTGTAATTGTAATATTAACCATTTCCCTACAAGGAAATATGTTGATCGAGCATCCAGTATCGCGTCCCGCTGAAATTTATAAAGTATCTCTGTGTGTGTGTGTGTGTGTGTGTGTGTGTGTGTGTGTGTGTGTGTGTGTGTGTGTGCGCGCGTGCGTGCGTGCGTGCGTGCACCGAAATTTACATGCACATGCTCCAAGTTAGCGGGAAGGCCAAGACTGACTTTGCATCTCCCAACTCCCATCGATAGTGGAAATAATCAATTTTTTCATGCTTCTACGGCAGTTTTCATGTAGTTTGCGGCCATTTTCTACTGGCCAGAGTGAGAGCCTATAGCTGGCTGACACAAATAGACAGGAAGATTCTATTGGCCAGCGTGAGAGCCAACAGCTGACTGACACGAATGTTAACATATATATATATATATATATATATATATATATTTAATCTAAATTTTGTTTTAATTGATACCCATGTTTAAATAGAAACTCTGTTTTCTTTTTTCATCATCATGTCATTCGAATGCGCATAAGTCAATGACACTGGCCACTCGTATTCGAGGACACCCTTCTACTAGATCTCGCTCAGGCACACTTGCATTTGTTCAACACCCACAGAGCCAACCTTTTGTTTAAAGAGCAACTAAGCTGAGCAGATCTCAAGAGTTTCTGGGTGAGAGCGTTTTATCTAGCGTAATCAACAAGACCAGCATGCTCAAGACCTCGGCTAGGATGATTGTGGCTTCTTGCTAGCACAGCTCTCAACGTTCATTAAGAGTTTACTCACAAGGCTTGGGTCAACTTGTAGTATAGTTTCGGGCTCTTTCCAAAGATACCCCATACTGGGATCGACCTGTATCCAGTCCGATAACATCAGGAACTCGTCTTCGTGAAAAATCGACCATATATATATATATATATATATATATATATATGCTATATTTATGGGATAAAGTGCTCAATATCAGAGACATTTATGGGATAAAGTGCTCAATATCCAGAGATAGCGTGTAAATATAAAATCTGTTTCATGCTATATGCAATCGTCAGGACCTGACGATTGCATATAGCATGAAACAGACTGTCGCCTCTATGTTGACTTCTATGTTCATATTTATATATATATATTTTATATATATATATTTTATATATATATATATATATATATATATATATATATATATATATATATATATCAAATGTGTGCGCGTATGTATGTAGGTGTGTGTTTTTGATCGGATGTTGTTTATGCGTTTTCACATTTTTCATTCGATTTCGACTAATTTTTTTTTCGTTTGATAGATAATTCTTCAGTACCGGTTTTGAGTCCAAATTTCCTGTAAAAAAATTACAACCTTGAAAGTGAAAAATCAAAAAGATTTATTTTTTATACTTCGTGCAAAAATCAAAGGCAAAGTTTAATGTCTTTAAAAAACAGCGTACAGTCATTTTAGAGAGTTGGAATCGAACGCAAAAGATTATTAGAATTATAAAAAATGATATATTATGATTAAAAATTAACGTATATTATTATTATGACGGTTCATGGAAGAGGTTACTTCCTTCCAAGATTGATAAGGCAAAAACGACATTATACAGGGGCACACACCCCATTCAAATTGTCACCGATCCCCCATTTGGGAAGGTGTCTCAGTTGCATTCAATTATTGTTACTAACTTTGATTTTCGGGTGGGCTGAATTTAAAATTAAACTGCTTAAATTGAACGTCAAATATTCTCAGTAATGTAACACCTGGTCGAAGGCGGGTTATAGAGCCAGTATATATATATATATATATATATATATATATATATATATATATATATAGAGAGAGAGATATATATATATATATATATATATATATATATATATATATATATATATATATATATATATATATATATGAAATAATAGGTAATGTTTATTATTTGATCAAAATTTTATTTATCATTTTAAAAATCATACTTTTTAGAAAATAAATTAGAATAAGATCTATACATGAATAACTTCAATATAATGTAACTTTAGAACTCGAAGGGTCTCACATTAATTACATATAATATATATATATATATATAATTTTTCTATAGAAAATAACGGATTTCTTTTAATCCAACAAAATTTACTCACATTAAACATCATTTTAGTCGAGGAATAAGCAGATCGTCTACTAAAATACGAGTATCCACTAGAAATAACATTTAAAGTGATTTTATACATGCATGCATTGTATATATATATATATATATATATATATATATATATATATATATGTATATATATATATATATATATACACATATATATATATATATATATATATATATATATATATATATACATATATATATATATATATATATATATATATATATATATATATATATATATATATATATATACACATATATATATATATATATATATATATATATATATATATATATATATATATATATATATATATATATACATATATATATATATATATATATATATACCTATATATATATATATATATATATATATATATATATATATATATATATATATATATATATATATATATAGATAGATAGATAGATAGATAGATATCGTACATTGAGTGCTGGTGTTAATAAAACAGGGCTTTTGTAAAATAACAGAGCTATAAATTATATATTAAAAGTAAATATTAATTTTTTTCTTAACGGTAGCACAAATGCAGAGTTTCATACACAACGTAATCTCCTCTCTCTCTCTCTATATATATATATATATATATATATATATATATATATATATATATATATATATATATATATATATAGAGAGAGAGAGAGAGAGAGAGAGATAATTCGGAAGTGTCCGAATTTTGTGAAGTTAATGTTTATGACTAAATATATGTGTGTGTGTGTGTGTGTGCGTGCGTATGTGTGTAGAGAGAGAGATTTTCCCTCTAAGCTTTCAAGAAATTAAATTTAGACAAGCATATTTTGATTTGGGCCCAACCCAACCATGTTAATATCGTTGTTGGTAGCCTAATAGATGTCTTTTTAACTGGGTATGTCCCGTTGGTGACGCTTCAGTGCAATTAGCTGTACGTCTAGCGGCTGTTGGACCTGGCGAGACATTACAGATATATATGATAATCTTACTGACCTTTTTACTGGATTCAGGTGAGAAGCTTTGACCTCATCTCACCTGTACAGAGAAAGGGTTTTGTAGGAGGGAATCAGAAAAAGGGCAGAATTGGAGAAAGGGGTAGTGATGATTAGAACGAGGGCAGAGTAGGGTAGGTAGGTTTGACAAAGTGGTTGATGGCCTTCGGGTAAAACAGACAGGTAACTCTAGTGGACAGTTAAATGAGAATTCGCTCTGTGTGGTTTACTTTAGGGCCGATGTGAGCGTCAGTCTTAATAGGTGCAGGGGAATAAAATTGTACTTCATCCGGGTCTGTATTTTAATAAGCATGGGTGTGTGGGTGAGTTTGCGGGTAAGTATAAATCCACTTGAATTCAGTAAGCGGCGCCTTGAACGCATACTAAGGCGCGATCAGTAGTTCTTTTCACTGACCAATTTGCTAGTACCATGACCGCGAATTAAGTCCCTGTATATGACTCACTGACATGTCCTTGAACCCAATATTTTTTTTTTCATATCATGTCTCTTCAGGGCGTACGTGATCATCACCCGTCCCATATTCAGTTTCTTTAATATTTGAATTCTCTCGAGTTATCAGGAAAGGTACTAAAGTGGTTTTCTGTTTCCTTCTACACAATATTGAATTCAAAATATCTCTTAGACTGACTGGCATCTCAGTGTATAGAGCCACTTCTATCTAGCTATTTAGACAATCAGCTTCGGAATAAAGATAATTTCACGTGTCTCTTAAATGCATTTCTGCCAGAGTGAACACACCATCCGTCGTCAAAGATGTAGTAAAAAAAAGTCGGCTCCATGCACCGCTTCAACTATGTACATGTCACTTCATGTTATTGTTCTCCTTTAAAAGAGCTAAATCAGGCCTTAACTGGTCTATTGTTGTCTTATCTGAGTGACAACTGCCCAGTCTTCAATTTCCAGCCATGATAGATTTCAAAATCGTTTCGGAGTGATTTTGTGAGTGAAAAATTATTTTTCACCCAACAACCTGTCTCCCACAGGCGGGATGTTGCAAGCCTCTCATTACTCTATCGCTATTTCCATGGAAAGTGCTCGGGCAAACCACATTCCTTGGTTCCGCCATTTCTATTCTTCACGGCTATGACCCGTCATGCCATTGCAGAAAGCCATATTCTCTTCGTATTCTATTCGAACAGCTTCTTCCCGCGAAACACTGTTCTGTGGAACCGACTCTCAAGAGGATGTTTCCCCTATCGCAACAATGTTAATCTTTTCATGTCTTGGGTTAACCGTTATCTTCCTCTCCTATCCATATAACATTAACCCTTCTACATCGAGTGGCCTCCAGGCCTTGTACAGGGTGAACCTCACTGTAAATAAGATAGCGATTTGTAAAAGAATATGAATCTACTGGCTACGACGGGGTTAGAGAGTTCGTGTTGTGACAAGTTTGCAAGTAGTTAGGTTTTACTTACCGTCAATACCAATATTTGCAAATCAAGGATTTCTGCTAGAATACCAATTATAATCAGCGGAACCGGCGATGTAACTCCAAAAGATGCTTGTATTTATACAACTTAGTGCGACAGATTCATTTAACGGAAAGTATTTGTGCTGCCTGTTGACTATATAATGTTTATTTTATCTTTCATTTTTTTACCTACTAATATGTATATACAACTCGACGCACATACAACTACTATCCATAGTTTTATAAGTGAGTCATTAAGTTTGGAAATGTAATGTTCTTTGTTGAGTCTCTACGCTGTTATGTCTATCTGATAGATAGATAGATAGATAGATAGATAGATAGATAGATAAGAAAAAACGAAAATAGATAAGAAAAGGCGAAGAGAGAGATATCGTTAATTTCAGGGAAAGTGTTCGGACGAACTATATTTCTTGATTCCGCCAGTTCCAATCTTTACGGCTATGACCCGTCATATTATTACAGAAAGTCACCCATATTCTCTTCGTATTCCATTCGAACAGCTTCTTTCAGCGAAACACTCCCCTGTGGAACCGAATCCCAAGAGGATGTTTCTCCGATCACTACAATCTTAACCTGTTCATGTATAGGGTTAATCGTTGTCTTCCTCTTCTATCCCTATAAACTGCCACTTAAAGTAACCATCTACATCGAGTGTTCCCAGGGTCTTGTACGGGGTGAATATTACAGTAAAAATAAAAAAAAAAAAAAAGAACGGGTGGTGGAAATATGAACTCGGTTCAATGAATTTACTTTTTGCGCCGGTAACCGTTGCTGTATCTCAAATAATGTTACTCTTATTAAATAAGTATAAATTGGGAAGTTACCGATGATGTTTAGTAACTAGCACCAATCTGTAAAAAGCTCAAGAGAGGAAAGATAAGTGTTGAATCGAACGAGTTAAGATAGAAGTGACAGTGGAAGCATCCTCTTGAAAAAAGCAGTTCGGAAGAAGAAGCTGCTCGAATGGAATTTACATCTCACCAATGGAATACGAAGGGAATGACGGTGGTTTACTTCCCTCTGCGTAGCATAATGGATCTTTGCCGTAAAGGTTAGAACTAGTGGAACTAAGTAATTGTTAGCTCGATGCGATATTTCGTCTGTGGGAACGGGGCTGTTTGGTGGAAAATAATTCATCACCCACATGACCGCGGAGACGCTTTTAGACTTTATCGAAACTGGAAACTTAACACTAGGCAGCGCCTGTCCGTACATGACAGCAATACTCCATTTCCCATCTGACCTGGATCTTGTAATTATAGAGGAGAGAAGGAGGAGGCAGATATTTACTGTAGTGTTTGAGTGAACCGACTATTTCCCCAGCATCTTTAGTGATGGATCTTATGTACGAATTTCACTTGAGTTTTGGGTCACCAATAAGTGTTCATGGCACATGGTTTCGCAGAGAGAGAGCACACATTCAACGTGATAGGCTAAAATTCAGAGTCCGTTCTGTGATGATGAAACGTCGCTAGATGGTACATAGATTACGTGTCCCTGCGCCAGTCAAAGTTACGCCTAATAAATAATTACATGCTAAAGAGATAAAATGGTTAGCAAACTAGTCTAGCGAAGCAGTTATTTGGTGTTCGATTATCCTGCCTTTGCCCCAAACTAATATACGCTTAATAATTAATCATGTACATATTTGATCACTAGTGAAATATAAATAAGCTCAAAAGTACATCTATATATCTAGATATTTTCTAAGCTCGGCTGGCACAAGGCCATTATAATAAAGCACTCGATAAGGATAGAACTCTGTATTTGTAGTAATTCAGATTTTCTTTAAATACTATGTATATCCAGGTTGTGGGTAATCCTAGCTCTCTACAAATGTTTTTATTCCAATCAACCGCGGACACTTCATTTCTTTCGACCATCTATTCATACAAACTCATTTGAATAATACGGAATGTCAACATCTTGATTGTGACATGGTTTCATTTTCGAGTTACTGTAGGGTAATGGATAACGCCTCGGATTGAGGAATAGGAGAGGCGAGTTCGAATTCCAGACGAATCCATTACATTTACTTACGTATTAATACCCTTGGGAAAGGTATGGATCCTCTTCTCTCCCCCCCCCCAGATAAGGGTAAATAGCAGAATAGCCTGGGTTCTGTAGCCTTGGATGGGAACTGGTCTACGGGAGTAAGAAATGGCAACCTACTGCGGGAAAAAATCTGCGTCGTGAGTCATGTATCGATAGTTACATGATTGCCTACGCGTGTATCACGCATGGCATTTACAAACTGTGCTATCCATTTTAGTCATTATTGCTGTCTGTAGTCCTAAAGTGATCTGTTTTATGTTATTTGGTACAGTTCTTTGTTTGTGATTCTGTAGCGCCAGTGATCAATGTCCAAAGAAGGACAGTCTTTGTCAAGACACTCAGGCTTCACTAGCTCAAAGATATTTTTTACCATTAATTTAGAAAGTGGTTTTATACAATTGACAATTTATATATTTCTGAACGGGTATAGCGACATTCATGGTTTCTATATCAAAGTCTCGATCTGATGAGGCTATGTAAGATCATGACTCGAGTCTTCAGTTTGACCGTTTTGATTTTGTAGTAAAGTGCTATCCTTTTCTCCCATACTAAATTTGTTATAAGATCGAACAAAAAAATGGTGTATTACTGTTTTATTCAAGTTTACCTGCCACAAAAATTTTCAAAACCTTTTAAGCCCATTTATAATTAATAAAATATTTTCCACCTTACAACTACTTTCTCGCAGACGAAACATCATATGTCTATCGCTATTCCCCAGGTATTTCCATGGAAAATGTTCTGATAAACGACATTCTATAAGTTCAGATCTTTGCATCTAAGACCCGTCATACTATTTACACAGGAGGGAACCATATTCATGTCCGTCGTATTCCCTTGGTAAGAAATAAGTTCTCTTCTGACATCTCCTTCCAAAGAGTCGCTGCTTTGGGCAACGTACGCCCGAGTGGATGCTTGATGATTTTAATTCCTTTAAATCAAGATTCAACTATATATCATACATATCATCATAACAAGAAACAATTCTATTCATTACTTGTCTACCATGAATTTAAATTTTCACTATGTAAGGAAGATTATTTGCAGTGCTGCGTGGGTTATTGAGAAATTTCATGACTAACCGTTATGATTTCGCAGCTCTTACGCAAGGTCTTTATTTTCTTACATTACTATGGTCGACGCCATTATTTGGCAAATTGTTATCAGTTTCTTTCAATAATAAACATTTATTCTCCTAAATGGAACAGAAGAACAATTTCAATATTAAAATCTCAAATCAATTTGATTTAACAAATTTAATAATATATTTTTTAAATATCATTTTTACACTAGCTGATAAGGAAACATTCGATTTATTTTTTAATGTGTCTTCTTTGCATATTCCTTTCTTGATTATCTGGAAATTGCCATGTATTATTGGGAAGATGTTAAATCGGTCCCCTTCCCTTTCGTCTTGAATTCTGAGCTATCTTTCACTTAGACTGTTAGCCACTCAAAATATGGATACTCCAATCTACTCTGCTGCGTAGCCATTATCTGGATGGAGAAAACATTGATAAACACAAAAAGTGAAAGTGAATGCAAATAACAAGCCTAGATGTTGCAAAAGTGAACGCAACCAACAAGCCTAGATGTTGCGAAAGTGAACGCAACCAACAAGCCTAGATTTTGTATCCGTCACACCGATTCGGCAACAATACCCGTTTGCACTAAACGCTCACCCGAAACCATCAAACATTGCACAAACAATCAGTAATCAATGTATCTGTGACCATTTTGAACATTTTTATTTTTCATGTTATAGCCGTTTTTTTTTGTTTTCATTTTAATCCAAATTTGTGTCCATTTTTTATTCATTTTGTGCTAATGTTTCACGTTTGTTTGTAGTGTGACTAACCGTCACCTTTGCTTGTTTATGCAGCTGATATTTTATATTTAACTTGGTTTTGTCGATATAAACAATGACATTATTCTTTCGAACAGTCTTAATTTCGTACCGTTTTCCTTAAGATTATGTTTTTTCTTCATTTTTCAGGTGCTCCTTCTTCGTCTATCATATTTTCTGCAGCTTCTCAATATAGCTTCCTACATTTTAATCTAAGGATCATAGATATGAAGAAGAAAATCTGTCAACAACCAGCTCCAAGAGTAAAAAAATGGAATCTTGCCTACCACATTGACAGCACATGGTTCTTGATAATGACCAAGATTTTCGAAAGTAATTAACCAAAACAACAGAGAAAACACCTGACCATGGACAGTTTATTCACGATTTCAATCATGATATACAAAATCTTATTTGAAAATCGGAAAAATACAATTAAATTTTAAAAAACAAAACAAAAAAACTTTCTGCCTACGTATATATATATATATATATATATATATATATATATATATATATATAGAGAGAGAGAGAGAGAGAGAGAGAGAGAGACAGATAGATATAAAATTCTTTTACAAATATTAGGAGAGGGTCCCTGACACCAAAACAAGGTAAAATGTTCATAAAAAACATATGTTCAAAAGGCCATTGTTACACCTTAACACAGTAACTCATGACAATTGTTCAAAATGTCCTTGCTTTTACACACACATACACCTTATTAGCAGGGGTACATCTTCTTTCAGGAATGGAATTGTGTTCGAAATAAAGTCCCTATAAACAGCCACTGTAAGACATGCTACGAGAACACAGTGGCCTGCCAGACAGTCATCTAAAATTCCACTCCACACATTAATCTTAAACTGATGCTGGTGTCGCTGTTGTATTGTAGGTTAGGGATTCTGATCCGACCCCAAATTTCGCCTCATCCGTAAACAAGACTGAAGAGACAAACAACGGATTGGAAGTTTGTAAAATAGACAAAAGTTCTCCTGTAGTGAGTGATCAGAGGGTAAAAGACTCTGCACAGGTTACAAATGATACGGATAAAGGAGCTGCTCATGAAATACCTCCACGCTGTACTATGAGAGGAACATCATGCTAGGGCTACTTGATGTGTGCTGGTATCTGGATCGTCTTCGACATTTCTGTAGAATGTGTTCTACGGGGCCAGGCGCACGAGCAGATCTTGGTTTCCTCGATCCATAGGTTGTGGTGCCACGGATTCTGTCTCAGCAACGCAACGATAATCAGCAGCAAAAGTTGGAAGACTCGGCTGTCTTTGGTCTGGAAACGCAATCTGATACAACTGTGCAGCCTCGCGTTCATTACAATTCGAGGGGCCCGTGTGTAAATATCAAATCTACTTGATCACGATATGAATATCCTGTCATTGTTAAACGGAACACTTCTCAGTTATCTCACTACTATTGAAGACAGACTAGCCACAAATGTACACGAATGATAAATGTAAACTAGTCTACATTGGGACACAACGCTATCTACCAATATATATAAAATTTCTTTTAACTTAATAAATCAAAAACGAAGAATTTGTGGATATATGTTTATATGGATTTTTGTCCTTGTTTCGGTCTGAGGAATCCCCCCCCCCGATGTTTGTAAATGTATTTTTGATACGCCATATATATATATATATATATATATATATATATATATATATATATATGTATGTGTGTGTGTGTGTGTGTGTGTGTGCGTATAATTAATAAAACATTCATGTACTTAATTTTTAATAGAACGTTATTATTATTCTAATCGTGTTTGAATAGACGCCCTGTTTCTTTTTCTTTATTTTTAAACAGTGGAAATTCCGTTCACTTGCTTGCGCCATCGGGAGATTTAATAAAGAAGGTGCGTTTCAAAACCTCACGCCACTTTTAAGGAAAACCACCATCTAATCCGGCATTGTTTCGACAGCTCGGCCCCAGAGAGCGTCATGACACAGTAGCGTTTAATTATTCTTTTAAAAATGTTCCTGTTAATCATGTTCAGATCTTGTCGGAAACCTATATCTACTTGAATGTTCAAATTTTCAGCATTTGATCTTCGTATGCAACATGTAAACAAAGAAATTTCCAAAATATTTAATAGAATTTACTCTTTTCTTATTTTTCATTTTTAGAAGAGTAATTGATCGTTACCGGCCAAAACCATGTCGGATCAGAGCGCGTTTTTGGCTCACAATGAGGACGTTGGTTTGAACCCAGCCGAAGAGCGTATGTTCTTTATTAAGTTTCTCGAATGCGTAGGCCGGTAGATGTAATTTACTCAATTAAAAAACAACAAACAAAGATAAACAAAAAAAATTACTAAAATAAAATACCACTGTAATTTAGAATAAATATAATTTACTCAATAAAAAACAAACAAACAATAAAAAAAAATAGAGGGTGTCTAATGGAAATGTGCTCCCGCTTCGTTTCGAACCTGCGTCCTCCTTCCAAAGACCACATTATTTTTGCTACGATTTTTCGGGTGACCAGACGGGTAGACATAATATACGCTGTTTAAAACAACCACCTACAAAAATAAATAAATAAACGGGTTGTCTACTTAAACATGGGTATCCACAAAAAGTAAAGTTTGAAGTAGTTAATAGCGTAGATCGGATTAAAAAAAAATCTAATTCATTATAAATTGCTTTAGTAACGCGCAAAAACACGAGCAGAAATGATGTTAGTCCGACAAAGAAGTGGTTCCGAAATAAATTTATTTGATCTGATTTTTGTGTGTTCGGATGAGCTGAGCAGTTTTCAGCACCCTCTCGTAGTGTGCACAATTGGCAAGCATATCTGGTTGCGTATGCAAGTGTCCCTTTTTAAATGTATAATTGAACAAATATGTTTACAGGCGTGAATACCTTTTTGGACGGTTGCCGCATTTCTCACTCTTTTTTTCTATCATATTGCTTTCAGTCACTTCTATCTCTCTCTCTCTCTTTCTCTCTCTCTATCTATCTATCTATCTATCTTTTTGTTTCTTTCTCTTTCAATGTCTTCGTTATTTTCTCTTTCTCTCGTTTTTTTTTTTTTTTTTTTTTTCTCAGACAGAGGATCAAAAATTGGTGTAGGATAGTTTTAGTAGTAATGTAGGGGCGGAGATCCACTGCTGACCCCTTGGGGGCACTCGAAGTTTTAGACCAGCTGGAGGGAAATAATGATCGTGGGAATTTTTACCTGCCTGAAAAAGAAAACGTCAAGAAACGCTAAACGAGCCTCACACACCACCACCTAGACATACTCCAGAAACATACACGCACACATATATAAATCAATGTCTAAACATATATAAGGACTAAACAAAACTACTTTATGTACATGCAGTTTAAACTAATACACATTTTCATATATAATCATACAAGTTTAAATATAAATAAACACATACACAATTAGTAATCAATAAAAATGCCCATACGCAACCACCAATAGATATATAATGCACATGCTCAAGTAAATATATATATGTATACAGATACATATAAAAAGCATATACCCATTATGTTTGTTTTGGGTTGCTATATAATAGTGCATTTTCCATAGACATCTGTGGTCTTAATTCAAGTGCAAGCAAATGAAGGTATTTCGAATGTTGATTTTCAAAGTATAGCAATCTTTTCGGAAGCACGTGATTGATTGGCTCAGCAAAATATCCGGTATTTGCCCGTCAAAGCCGTATATGAAGGTGGTATAAATGAGAGCAGCCCAGATTGAAAAAATCAGAGAGTAGTTTTCGATATTCCAATCGGGTTCATTACATTCATATACGCGTAAATATCTTTGGGAAAGACCTAACTCGGAATCTTCTCCGCACTAGCTATGGCTTAAATAGTAGGCCTTGTATATGGAAAAGTCATTTTCAATCTCAAAAATCGTTTATTCAATAATTATTTGCCAAAAAATAAATAAAAAAAATAGAAAAGTTACAATCCAAAAGAGTCGATAAGCCGTAAAATAATCAAATAATTGCTCCTCACCGTTAGACTAAACTAAATGAATTATTACACACGTACGCGTGTACAAGGTTACAAGCAAACATAGCAAGCTCTTATACATAACACAACCACATATAAATGTTCATTGTAATATGTATGAACAAAGATACACACCGCACATAAGTACATCCCCCTCGCAAAAATATGCATGTATTTTTTTTTAATCGAATTCACTCCAAGTAAGGCAGTAAATCCACAGAGATGTAAAGGGTTACTGGGTGTGATAGAGTTAGAAAGACTCCTAAGGAGCAAGAACGGAAGAATTATAATTAAGAAGACAGCAGATAGCAATGAATTTAAATGTTCGTAGCTTATATTTGGCCGGAGAGCATATAAGCGCGAGAAAATAAACTGTTAGTACAGAATTTACGGTTATATCCAAGAAATATCTAGAAATTGGTGAAACCTCGTCGTCAGTCTAATACTACATTTAAATTCGAAGAGACGAGGCACCATAGCGAAGAGCGATATTTATTCTGTTATCTACAGAAATGTGGTGCATGGCCGAAAAGGGGATTGGGGAAAGGACGGTCTTCTTCTGTCTTAACTATAACTTAAGCTAGCCGCAAACACTGACCCAATCGTACGAACAATATTACTTACACCAAAACAACACCTTCATACGTACCTTTCTTACTACAACCACCATAATACCTCCTTGTCTCTATGAAAATAATAACTAGTCCCCATATTTACAATTCGAATAGCGAAGAGCTCATCCGAACAATTACCAGGAAATTATTTATAGAAAAGGTACTGAAAGGCAAGCTTAGGTCGGCGGAAAAATAACTGAACCCGAGACGCCAGATCAGGACCAATAATATTGCTGATTCTTCTTTGGATTTTATCAAAGAGCTCGAGATAGATAACCCCGAACCATATATGGTAGCAATTCTCTAAGCATAGACGAATGGTCGACGTATAGATATATAAGATAGATTCTGAAAAGAAAAATTCTCTCGCACGAAACAGTGGACAAACTTACTTAGAAGCTGTCCTAACAATGGAATCAATATAGTCTTTTCACTTCATGGCAGCCTAGAACGTTAGCCAGAGAAGGCGCATCGAGTTACCAACACGCATACTCTCTCGCTGCCTTAAAACCGTTTAGACTTACACAAGAAAGAAGTAAAATTTAATTAAAAAAAATAGCAAACGAAAATCCCATCTAAATTTAATCTCTTAAGTGAAAACGTATAAAGAAAACATGGTAACTAAGTCTGGCAAAAAAATAAATGTAGTGAGTTCCCATGGCATTGATTTAGCTACACTATAGACTTCCATAATTTTTCCACTGGCGACAGCATATCTCATAAATAAAAAGATTTGTTAAGCAACCAAAATCAAATGTGTAATTCAAAAAGTGTACAAAAAATAAAACCATTGAATATTTAATTAATAAATCAAGAAAAAAACGATTAATTAATTACAAAGAAAAACCTGTCAATATACACTATATTAAAATGGTTGTCAGTCTAAATAAAACGACATATTCGCTTGCCTACTGGGCGTGATCATCAATAGATACCACACGACACGCACTCTAAGCAAATAAAATTAAGTATAACAGCAAATGAAAAATAGTTAAGCTTAAAGATGAAATTCACGTTCAGTATATTTAAACCCCTAATGTAGGCTTGTTGGTTTTATTATATGGCTTCTCTTTGATGCCAGAAGAATCCTAGCAAAACGATTTGAATCATCCTTTATAGAATAGAATAGTTTAGTATCTCATTTACGATTCAATACTGTTAACCCTCTCCTGTCATTTCTCTATCACGTACACATTCATTCATTCGCATTCATTCATTCTAATTCTCTCATTCTCATTCTCTCATTCTCATATTCTCATTCTCTCTCACACATACACATACAATACATACTGTGACATATCACTGGACAGTTAGCATCATCGGTGAAGCGCAGCAGCAAATCGAGGTAACAACGACTTTACAAATAATCGGAAGACTTCTGGAGAAATGCTGAACAATGATACACCGACATTTGTGTTTGGTGCAGGACCTGGCGTGCGAATAAGCCTCGCCACCACATCCTATAAGTGCTCAAGTTGGTTGATGTGGGATGTTTGTAGTAGAATATTGTAATTTTCTTTTCGAAGTTAAAACAAATTCAAACATATATTCAACCGTTCAAACATATAATTAACCGTTCACACATATATTCAATCATTCAGACCAACCGCCATTTTACCTTAACAACGACAATATCTGAAAAACATTTAAATTACTCATTAAAATGTTATATAAGAATAATACAAATCAACGAAAGCTATGAAAATACATAAAATTACTAAATTACTGGAATTTGAAAAAAAATTATCTTAACAAAGATAATATCTTGATTTTTGTTATATAAGAATAACACAAATTAATGAAACCTATAGAAATACATAAAAATTAAAAAAAATTACTGGAATTTAACATATTTCTAGCCAGCAAAATTTTCTTTCAAAAATACTCTGCAGATAAAGGCACAATAGTCGGAATACCAATAATGTTCTAACGAATTCTACGCCGTTTCTCTTGGATTCCAACGAGCGTTATCGTGCTAGAATAACCCATCATTGTTGGTGTACACGCTGTCCAGGAATGGGTTGAAATTGTCAAGAAGCTGTTCAATATAATGCCAATCTATCAATGACGTGTTAAGTGATCAACGGATTTCGACAATTCCCCGATACCATTATGCAACCAAGAAGACAGTGAATCTTTTGGCAGTCATGAAGGAATGTTATATTTTCCATGAGGCTCCTTGCATTAAAAGTCTCTTGGAACGAATGTTCGCTCAAAACTTCAAGTGGAACTCATATATCCATTGCTAAAGACACTGGTAAAATGGTCAGCTCATAGCAAGAGTCCAGGAAGTATCTGGTTCCTACAGCCATGCTTTATATCATTGTATCTATCCATATATAAGGAAAGCGTTTCAAGTTGGTCTCCCTACATCCATTACGTTCATAGTTAGACATTGCGTCACATCTAAGCTACACTTAGAAAATCTCTACATAACTGAGGGCCCCAGTAAACCCAGTTGTGCTAGATGACAGTTGAGACTACATGTCTACATATCCGTCTTTTGGAAGGTCTGGTTTATAATCCCGCTTTAGCCATCTTCCTCACCAGAAAAAAACTCCCCCAAAATCAGGTGGGTGAACCAGTTTTAAACACCAATGACCCGGCTACGCCGCAGGTAGTACATGGTTACATTGTACCAGTAATACTTGTAGAATAACCTGTTTTTGTGACTTACGGTGGCCGTTAATAATTAAGTATAGCTCAAGACTTCAATGAAAAGATAAAAAACAGTATTTAATTACAACCGCAAATAAATACTAAACAAGAACAAAGAAGTAAAAGTCAACCAAAAATAATTAACCATTTCAATGAATACCTTGTTAGTAGCGCGGCTCGGCTTAACGTCCTGTAAATCCTAAATCAAAACCCAAAACATCGACGCACAATAATTCGACTGGATAGTTCCACTCATTAATCCCTCAATAATGACAGCAGTCAGTAGCCTGACACCGCTATTTATACACAAGTCCAGAGTATCACACTCGAACCTCGGTGTCGGTAGTTACTCCTTTTCTTCTTATCTAACAACCTGACATAAAAATTCATTGTATCGCATAACGCAAATCGGTGACTAATTGTAGAGAGGTTGGCAAATCTGTTGAACATATCCTGTCGCAAATAAACCGGTACGTGAGGGAAAAGCAATATCTGAGCTGAATAAATGATAAAACGTAAATCAGTCTGAAGTCGAGAGAGATTCTTTTGGAAGAAGTATATCTGTTCATATTTCGATGCTTTCTGGAGTACGTGTTCATATTTCGATGTTTTCTGGAATACGCGTTCATAATTCGAGGTTTTCGGGAATACATGTTTATACTTTGTGGTTTTCTGGAATACGAGTTCAAATTTCGAGGTTTTCTGGAATATGTGTTCATATTTCGAGGTTTTCTAGAATACGTGTTCATATTTCGAGGTTTTCTAGAATACGTCTTCATATTTCGAGGTTTTCGGGGATACGTGTTCATATTTCGAGGTTTTCGGGGATACGTGTTCATATTTCGAGGTTTTCTAGAATACGTGTTCATATTTCGAGGTTTTCGGGAATACGTCGTCATATTCCGAGGTTTTCTAGAATACGTGTTCATATTTCGAGGTTTTCTAGAATACGTGTTCATATTTCGAGGTTTTCGGGGATACGTGTTCATATTTCGAGGTTTTCTAGAATACGTGTTCATATTTCGAGGTTTTCTAGAATACGTCTTCATATTTCGAGGTTTTCGGGGATACGTGTTCATATTTCGAGGTTTTCAGGGATACGTGTTCATATTTCGAGGTTTTCTAGAATACGTGTTCATATTTCGAGGTTTTCGGGATTACGTGTTCATATTTCGAGGTTTTCTAGAATAGGTCTTCATATTTCGAGGTTTTCGGGGATACGTGTTCATATTTCGAGGTTTTCTAGAATACGTGTTCATATTTCGAGTTTTTCGGGGATACGTGTTCATATTTCGAGGTTTTCGGGAATACGTGTTCATATTTCGAGGTTTTCATATTTCAAAGCTTTCGAGAACATTTGTTCATATTTTGAGGTTTTCGAGAATATTTGTTTATATTTCGAGGTTTATTTTCACTTTCCTCACAATTTTGCAAATAAAATCTTATGCATATAAAATCCTGAAAAAGAAAAATAAATGATTGAAATTCAGGAAGAGAAATGCAAACTATAACTCTTTACCGATACGCATGAAAAAACAAAAATGAAATATGAGTAGATGTTTGCATGAGTCTGTGTTCGCCTTTGGCTGATCACAATGATAGATAAAGAGGGAGATCATTTTTGAGTTTTCAAAGTTGATTTATAAAACAGCTTTTTTTTTCAAATAAAAAGAGTTGTTTGTGGAGATATATATATATATATGTATAAATACAGACATCTTTATAACAGGCCTTTTGGGAGTGGGCCATGACGACACGTTTATGATCCTCGGCGAATCAAACGAAAAAAAATCAACGTCGAGTTGACGCTCATATTACAAGTAAACAAACATTGAATATTTAAAATTTTAGCAGAAGACTTGCTTTAACGTGATTAAATATTTTAACTGTTAAATAAGAAATAGTTTGTTGTATGTATGTTTTATAAAATGCTTTCATTTTTCAAAACACGGTCAAGATATCGTGTCCATGTTCAAAGTTAATATTATTAAGTGTTGGTTTTTTGTTTTTATTAATTGCCTTTTTTGCATGTAGATGATGCTGTTATATTAGTGTTGTCAACAAGTATGTTAGGAATAGTGTCCGGTGAATATTTAAATGAGATCTAAATATGTAATCCTTGAAAATGGCTAAATCTGAAAGCGCTCGGATAAAAAGAACTTTTAGACAGCTTTTATATAATTTATCACCCGAAAATAATAAAAAATGTATATATATTAGATCGCATGAGAAATTGTATAAAAAACTAAATAAAAGCCCCGTATCTGTCGCATTTAATTGAAATGTGCATGAAAGATGGATTGCTGCCTAAATACACACACACACACACACACACACACACACACACACACACACACACACACATATATATATATATATATATATATATATATATATCAAATCCATTCATTTGTATGTTTTTTATGTGCCAAATAGTTATAGGATTTATGCAATCATGACACTCTATAAATTACTATGCTAAGTTACATTATTTTAACTCCTTAAAAAGACACTTTCTCGGATGTACACGTCGCTTAATGGATGGCGCAGAGCCGAGTTCGAATTCTACTCGCGTTCGTTATATTCAAATGCGCAAAAATGCAGAGCCGATCGGAGGAGATGGAATCATATCTTTCTGAAGAAAAATATATGAATCCAGTTGTGTGTTAAATGGTAAAAACAAAATGTGTCTATCAATAGTGCGATTCGAAAGCGAGTTTCATGGTCAGGAGACGAGCATCCTAACCACATGGACACGCGCGACTGCTTGCCAGCTTCCCTGCTTAGGTACACATATACAGAGAGCGGATTTATTGTTGATTGCTTCAAGCTAAGTCCAGGATTTTAAACATGATTTGAAGCAATAGGTTTCTTCTGTAAATAAATTCCTGTACCATTACTTATTTGGAATATATGTCACTGTGAGCATTACTCACAAATGCATTTTGAGGCACGCACACAAACGCACACACGTCAAATTTCCGGTTGAAAAGAAGTAATTTTCTTGGATCTTATTTATTAAATAAATATATGTTTACTTAGTAAATGTTTTTATTGAATTATATCATTACTTTTTCTTAAAAACGCTGTTTCATTTTATGAGATGATGGATTTTTTTTTCCTTTATGTGTAGAAACTGAGATTATTTCTATTTTTCTCACGTAGCCTTTAAGGCGAACTAAGCAAACACTGAATGTCGTATTCTAAGCCCAAACAAGTTCAGACACATTTTCAACTGTTCGAACTGAGCGACATTTTACCCTAACAGATACGATATCTCAAAATATTTAACTTACTCATTTAAACGATATATAATAATGACAGCTAACAAAATACGTAAAAATGTCTAGAATTTAACGTAATTGTAAGATTCTTTGTTCGAAAATTATGACATAAATATGGTATAAAATCACTATAAAAATAGCCATTTTGTTTCATCACTTCTGGTGTCTTATAGCGTTTCCCCTACCGAAGGTTGTTTGATTGATTTGAAGCTTATAAAACCCTTTATTCTACATTCAACATCATCACTTGATAAGACACCAGAAGTGTTGAAACAAAATGGCTATTTTTGTAATGAATTTATATCATATTTATGTTATAATTTTCGAATAATAATTATATTTGCTCTTCCCTGTATTGAGCACTCTTTTAAGAATATTATTTTTTTGGCTATTGGAATTGATTCCGTATACATCAATCTTATACTTGAATATATATATATATATATATATATATATATATATATATATATATATATATATAGAAACCGGACGTTTAGCCATACTGATGAGGTGTGTTACAGCTAAATAGTCTGCCTATGGATGACAACAATATATATATACATATATATACACACACACACACACACATATATATATATATATATATATATATATATATATATATATATATATATATATATATGGCAGATATACCTCCCACATATACTTCTCAGCAATACCTCCCACATAAAGGTAAGAAATTAGCTAGATAAAGACATCATTGACACTCAGTCAGTCATTCATGTGCTATTAGTGATAAATGCTTACGCGCTCATGTATCTTTCGATCATGTATCTTTACCGCGGTATCTTTCAGCGGTAAACCAGTTGCCATCCAAGGCTATAGAACTCGGTCTGTACTGCTATTTACCCTTAGCCAGAGGGAAGAAGAGGATTCATAGCTTTCCCAAGGATATTAGGACGTAACTGAATGTAATGGTTTCCACTGGAATTCGAACTCGGCTTTCTGATTCCTCAGCCTCTATCCATTACTCCACCATAGCATTACCACTATTGAATTTTAATTATGTAGGTATTTCTGAGAGGTATATGTGTTACGTATTTCAAGACATTATATATATATATATATATATATATATATATATATATAGATATAGATATAGATAGATAGATAGATAGATAGATAGATGTATCTGTAAAGGAAAATAATGTATAAAAAGACAAGAGCAAAAAACTATTCTTCGCCGACATGTTTCGTCATTGAAGGACAATGATCATGGTAAAAGTAAGAACTTACTTTGTTGCACGGGTTTATATACATGAGCAAGTATGTCATTGGTCTATTAAGACTTTTCAATTTGCTAACATTCATGAAAGTGGGGGAAAGAACATTCAAAACATGTGGAGCACAAAAAGTGCCATAAATCAAAATCAGGTAAGACAAAAGTAAGCGAGTAATATTCACGAAACACACACACACACACACACACACACACACACACATATTATGGTTTATATATATATATATATATATATATATATAAATGAATGTTATGGTTTGCAATGCTGTACATCATCAAAAACATGAAGTAATGGATTTCAATGTTGACTTTTGTGGTTGTGTGTGTTGGTTTGCGAAAGTAATATTTATTTTAGAGAAGGAGAGATTGTAAACCGGGACGTAGATTTATATTTTGATAAAATTTCATTGCAGGCACCTCGAGAATTCCCTCCCTCCTGAGTAAATTACTTTCTGTCTTTGGGTGGTATTTTTAGATCAAAATTGTGGTTGAATTTATTTCCGGGTATGACTAGTGCACTTGCTAAATTATTATTTATACACTCGCTTTTGTGCTCATAGTTACGTTTTTTAAATATCTGCATGTTTCCCCATGTATTGCAAAAAAAAATATATATATATATATATATATTTTTTTTTTTAAAAACTAGGAAACCATTGATTTTAATATTAAAAGTCTTTAGAGCCCTTTCAGCCAACATCTCATCAGGAGACAATCGTTGGATTAGCGAAAAAGAATAATAGCGATATTGAAGAGCAAAAAGAGGGGAAACACACTAAAATAACGAACAAGTATATATACTTGTAACGATGGAAGGGTTATCGTGTAAATAAATAGCGAGGGACAGTTAAAATAAAATATCCCCAACAGATTCAGAGACCTTATAAATTCTTTTCTGCCGGCAGAGAGAAGGTTTTCTAAATCTATACAGACCGATTCCAAAAAATCTTCAAATGATTATTGAATCGGCTGTATGAATAATTCTAAACCACTCTTTTTATACAACTTGGCATAATAAGCTATATTCTCAACTAAATGTTGAGCAATAGCCGATTCCATATTCATGGGGGGAAGATAGCATATTCTATCTATCTTACCAAGTCGTATTTTTGAAGGAACGTGCTGATTAATTCTAGTTTCCAAATGCAAGGTTGTACGCCCCACATAACCAGCAGCACACTGGCAATTAAATTCATATACTAAATTACGCAATTTGATGTAGGGCAATACATCCTTGCGAAAAGACGGAAACGCAGACCTAGTTTGAAAAATGCTACGTAAAGCAACTGATGGGAAACAACCGGAAACCGACTTGCTAACCTGCTTAATTAAGCCCTGACCACTATCCCCAATCCAGGGAATCTTCAAATAAACCGGACATTTAGAAGGCCCCTGGATTTTAGGGGAATGAAATTCCTTAGTTTTCTTAATAATATATAGTCAATAAGGGCCTCCGGATAGCCGTTACTAAGGAAAATCTCCCTAATGTTCCCAAATTCACGGTCCAATCTAATAAGGGACCACACTTTAAGCGCTCTATACACCAAGGTTTTAACGAGATTATATGTATATATATATATATATATATATATATATATATATATATATATATATATATATATATATGTATATATATATATATATATATATATATATATATATATATATATATATATATATGAGTTGTGGCCTTGTTTGCGCCAGAAATAAAGACACAAACAGAAGAATTGAATTAAAGATATATTAACAGAAACAGTAATACAAGGATATACAAACGAGAGTGTTACAGCAAGAATGTTTGGTCCGACTGTCAGAGTTGACTGCTGGAAACTTCCCTCTCTCCAAAAAAGCAGTATCTGCTCCTATTTATAGCTTGTAGATTCCATGCATACGTGAGTAAATTTCCATAGCAGTATGTATACTGCAAAATACTTTTAAGCGAAACAGTGAGTTCATAACATATTTCGAAAGAGAGGAGTGAACCATATAGGCAACTCCAACAAATTAAGATGCCAACTCTGTCACAACTACAGTTGAAAAAAAAATCATCAAGCTTAACGTAAAGCTTACAAAAACAATAGGATACATAAATAATGCTGGAAAAAATAATAATAAGCTAAAAATGACGGAGTGATTTACTCTATCATCTGTGATGAATGGTACATGGAATTACATGGAATACATGAGGAAATATTTGAAGAATTTAAATAAAAGATTATATTAACACAAAAGATATTATTTACAGAACTGTATACTCAATGCTTCAGTTACTCACCGTAAAGACTTTGACCATAATTTAGATTTAAGTAATGCTGAGCACTTTAATTAAAAGAGAAAGCAGTTTACTAAGAATAAAGTGTATCGAATGTACTTTGATCGTTAGATCATCCACAGTAAATTTACGTCCAAGTTCTTGCAACTTATCACTAATTTTGGCCGATCTATTATCATAAATTTGGGAAACTTAATAATAAATGTGATAAAAAGAAAAAAGAAAACATAAAGGAAGTAAACGAAATTGACTAGACTACATAACCAGATTCATCTAAAAAATTATATTACAATATTGAATTACTATAAACATATTTAGAGAGCCTGGTATTGAACTCAAAAGTGTTTGGGACGAGTCATTGGATCGGTCCAACGCCTTTATCCACTGTGCCACGTGTCCTTGAGGGCAGGCGTTGGTTAGATCCAGTGACTAGACCAAATACCAAACTACAGCAGTGGTGAACCTAAACTTGGAGAGTTGAGCTAAAGGAAAATAACTGAGACATCCGGAAGAGGCATGGCACGTGGAACTAGGACAATCAACCCCGGTGGACGAAATAATGGGTTCAGTTCGAAATTTCAATCATTTGAAGAAGGCCGAAGCGTACAATGGCCGAAACGTTGTGAAAATATCAATGAAGATGAGGATAAGATTCCGAACAATATAAATAACGTAAGTCCTCATCAACTGTTTCTTCTTTTCATTCACTACCAATAAACCCTTGCCTCCCAGTGACATTATCGCCTTTCTTTGAGAGAAGGACATAAAAATGTTCTACTGCGTTACTTACGTGCTTTTTATATACAGTTATGTTATCAGATGGATATTTTCAGTATTTTATAAGGTTTTCTTATAGAATTATAGATTCACTAAATATCATATTCTTAAATAAAATAAAAAAACAACATTTTTTTTTCTTGAAAATGACCCTTTAAAATGAAAAGGCACCTAATAATTCCGAGCATCTTCCATGCCGTCAAAAACTATGAGCTGGTTTCATCACCAACTTCAGTAATTTCATGCGTTATGTTATCTGATATATTTTAATTATTTCTATAATGCTTTGTAATATACTGATAGATTCATTAAATATCATATTCTTAAATATAATAAAAACATATTTTTTCTTGAAAAAACACTTCTAAAATGAAAAGGCACCTAATAATTCCGAGCATCTTCCATGCCGTCAAAAACTATAAGCTGGTTTCATCACCAACTTCAGTAATTTCATGCGTTATGTTATCTGATATATTTTAATTATTTCTATAATGTTTTGTAATATACTGATAGATTCATTAAATATCATATTCTTAAATATAATAAAAACATATTTTTCTTGAAAAACACTTCTAAAATGAAAAGGCACCTAATAATTCCGAGCATCTTCCATGCCGTCAAAACTATGATTTGGTTTCATCACCAACTTCAGTAATTTCATGTTATGTTATCTGATATATTTTAATTATTTCTATAATGCTTTGTAATATACTGATAGATTCATTAAATATCATATTCTTAAATATAATAAAAAACATTTTTTCTTGAAAAACACTTCTAAAAATGAAAAGGCACCTAATAATTTGAGCATCTTCCATGCCGTCAAAAACTATAAGCTGGTTTCATCACCAACTTCAGTAATTTCATGCGTTATGTTATCTGATATATTTTAATTATTTCTATAATGCTTTGTAATATACTGATAGATTCATTAAATATCATATTCTTAAATATAATAAGAACATCTTTTTTTTTTTTGAAAATGCCCTTCTGAAATGAAAAGGCACCTAATAATTCCGAGCTTCTTCTCTGCCGTGAAATACGGTGAGCTGGTTTAACACCAACCTCAGTAATTTCATGCAAGATAAAATAATTAAAAAGAAAAAAAACTATAATGCATTACTTTAACTATGTAGGCCTGACAAATAATCACTTATTATAAGCACCGGATGACATTAGTTTTCTTTTTTCCATCATTTTTTTTTCTCCAAATATCGATGTAAGTTACATGCAATTCTTACCTAACATTTATCGGCTCATTTAGCAATTCTTCGATCCAGCTTTGCCTGGCCATCTGAATTTATTAAATAATTACCGCTGCGATAAACATTTTGAAAGCATCATTATTACTTGTCACAACGGTCAAAGGCAACGAGAAAACATTAACGAGAAGCAGAACGATCAAATCAACGCAATATATATATATATATATATATATATATATATATATATATATATATATATATATATATATGAACGAACCGGAAGAAGAAAGCTATAAGGCTATATACCAAACGATATGGAAGAACCATGCATGGTAGAGCGGCTGTGATAAAATACATACTTACTATGTTTTTATATATATTTCATTACTTGATTCCTTTTAGGAGAAATATAAAGACATAAGACAATTTTTACCTTTAGTGTCAATCGTAATATTAGTTATAAGGGAACGTTTGGTAATCAATGACCGAGCGACGAGAGCTAATTTCGGTTGGAATTTATAAAAGCATTCTACTAATAAACTGTTTCGGGAAAATAGGTTTCCCTCCTTCAGTACCCGTTAACTTTCGCTCTAGCATTATTCTGGTTTCCTTCCTAATCTTTTGTTCGTAGTCGTGTGGAATATCAACGTCTTGATTATGTCAGTATTTTCTCTTCGAATTACCTATCATATTCATTTTAATTGTCGCTGATGCTGAAAGTTGATTGAATTTATATTATTTGGTGAAGTTCCTTTTTATTCTTTAGACTCCTTTAGAAAACATTTTAATCATCGATCTGAGAAAGCGATTGTACAGAGCAGGCAGTTTAGATATATCTGAACAGTTTTGGCGCCGAAATGTAGAAAAATGCAATGGTTTTCAGCGACATCACTAAAATCGATTGCATTTTTGGTCAATTGTTTAACGTGATTCCACAAATATATATATATTACAGCAAAAACCAAAATTAACTGACATGGCTATAGTCTATCTCAAGCTGGTCAGACAACAGCTGATTTCAGCACTTAAGTTCAGTCTGGATTTTGAATTTATTTTCGAAATAAGTTCTGCTCTGAAAGACGACAATTTTTTTTTATAAGGGGGCTGTGTTGGTGATTGGAGGAGGGTGTAAGATATCTCATTACGAGTAAGTGGTCTGGGGTTGGAGTTTATTTTTGGCTAGAGTAGTTTATTGTTGCCTATCACATCTACTCCACCCTACTTTTTGTCACGAAGTCCCAATCAAAAGCCATCCACAGAGTAGCTTTCAAGCTAGTATATATATATATATATATATATATTTGAAAATAGATAGATATGAAAGATATGAACAGACGTCGATAAACAGTGAAATAATGAGAGAGTAAAGAATACCACAAAAGAAAAAAAGTGATAGGTATGAGGAGGTGGGGAAGAGAAAGAGAAAAGGATGTAACCGGAAATAGAAAATATATATAAATTTCTCAGGAGCATATATATATATATATATATATATATATATATATATATATATATATATAATTATTAATATTATTATTATTATTATTGCTCTGTTTTTGACATAGAGCTCGCAACGGAACTATATCCTCTTGGAAAGTCCATACGGATTACTAATATTTTTTTTTAAATATATATATATATATATGTGTGTATGTGTGTGTGTGCAATGCTCTTCTACTCGAATTGAGCTCTCCTAGGTAGTGAAGTCTTTTGCATAGTAAAAACATTAAAATTCCCCTTCTGCTCTGTCGAGCAACAATAGCTTGGGTGTAGAATCTCTGACTGATGACAAATCGGTCGTGTTTCAATTCCGACCTGAAGCAATTGTCTAGCCACACTGATGAAACACTCTGGGGAAGACTATATCAATCTATCTATCTATCGATAGATAGATAGATAGATAGATAGATAGATAGATAGATAGATAGATAGATAGATACAGTGAAAGTGAGAGAGGGAGGTGGTGTGTTATAAACTTCAGCCATATCGCAGTGACCACGTCTGGATTCTCAATATGGATAACACCCTCCGTGTGAATGTTAGCCTTTTAAAGAATCATAGACGCGTCTTCCCGATGCGAGTTTACGTCTGCTACTGCTGCCCTAAAATTGTCTGACTTCTCCGTCATTTACACAGTTTCAAGCAGATACCCTTTCCTAACAGAAAATGTCTACATTTCCATTGGACTGGTTTGAACATTCATTTATAATAAACGAAAGCAACTTATCCCAAATCAGAGATTCCATCGTCATTATCAAAAGGGACAACCAAATATATCAGCCACATATTGGGGGTCGATAAACTACATCTGACAACACATATCCTCTGATCGGGTGATTGAAGAGCGTGGAAACACCTTTTTAACTGTGTTGTTCCCAGTTCCACATTGAGTTTCTGCTACGGACGTTTTATGTTGACTGTATTAATTGTCTCTTGAGTATTCCCATTTTTTTTTTCTTTCAGAAAATATTTATGGGAAGTAAGGATAAGAACGGGTAAAGATGATCGAGCTCAAGTCTGCGTCGCACCGAGTTCAGATGGCCGAATCTCTCCTTCATGAAGAGGTCTACTGAAAACACATCCGAAACATCTCGTTGGAAAATGGAAAAAGAAAGAATCTGTCCTTTCTGGAAGTGTGGTCATAGAATCGTACATCTGAACTCTTTCCAGTTTCTATATAACTTTCATTATATTAAATCCTTATAATGTTTTTTTTTTTTTTTCGCTATTTATTATTATTTTATTCATTGGTTTTATTTAATTTTCCCATACATTTTAGCTTTCTGTTATTTCACTTAAACTTTGTTTAAACATCCATTTGCACAAGCTCACTAAGTAGCTTTTGCTTTGTATTCCTTTGGCGCCATTGCATTCAATATGGCCTGTGAGTATTAAATTTTCCAAGCCCGCTTTACTCATTATGTGCTCAACAAAGTTCACCTCTATTTTTGATGTTAATTATAAGTTTCCTTTTTGTTTTCATATTCCCTTAAACCTCGTCGTTGCTCGCATATTTGGTCCATGATATTCTCATCATCCTTCTGTAGAACCACATTTTTTTTTTGCTGCAACTCTATCCTCCATTTTGAGGAGATTGTCCACCACTCCTTACTATATAGGAGGGCTAATATTACGTAATTATATTTAGGTCGGATTTCCCGTACCTTTTATAATCTTTCACACCTAATGACCCCTGGCGTCTGAATGGCGTTGTCGTCGTGAATTGATTAAAAAATAATTGTAGTAATCAAGAAAGAACCCTTTCGGTACTCTGTTCCTTATAGTGCCTTTTCTGGGTAAGATTGTATCTAGGTGGAATTCCCCTTTACCACAGGAATGAGAATGATTTTATGTACATATCATGGCGGCTTCTAGCCTTGCAGGTCTGAACTTGTGGAACTAAGGAATGTCGGTCGTTTGAACATTTTCCATAGTAATAACGATAGGTTAGAGAGAGGCTTGTAACATTTAGTCTGTGGGAAAGAGGTTGCAAGTTTGAAAATAATTCACAACCCACAAAGTTGCGTAATCACATTAGAATTTTTCCAAGGAGGTCTGGGCAGCACCAACCAATATATGCTAGCTACTATTTTTGGTTTGATTTGGCTCTTGTAAATATAGAGAATGTCAATAGACAATAGTTATTTTCTGTAGAGGTACAAAGAACTGAGCATTCTTTAGCTTTAGTGATGGTGTGACCATACAAATTCTGCGAAGGAAAAGGAAAGAAAATCAACGAAAAGATGAACACGAAATGTAGCAACAGACAACAGACAAAAGACAAAAACACATTTTTTTTAAATATTCAATAAACATCTTTGAAAAATAAGAAGACAAAAGGCTCTCTTAATTAGTGTTTGGTCAATAAAAGGTAGCCCATTTTTGTCATAAACTGTGGAACCCAGTATCAAGGAATTAAAATGTCAGTGGACTGCCATGAACGCGGCATTTCTAGGTACGAAAGAAAGTGCTGTAGAATTTAGGAAACTTGCTTACACGCAGAATCTATTGCTAAAAAAAAGTGATATTAGGTGTAAACGTTAACAGAAGATGAAAAAAGTAGAAAGCGGTAAGACAGGTCAGGTAAGTAAATATATTACAAAAATGTTTTCTTTCATGTTTATGATGATTGTACTTTGAAAGGGGCGGTTTGCTCCCGATGGTACGAGAGTAATAAAATCGCGGACTGTACTCAACACGTTCGTTTAAATACATATTTTTTCACCGCCTTTTCGGTCGTAATCACGAGGAAAGGGCGCAGATGGCAAGACATGAAACAAATAAATATCAGGTACAATAATCTTACTTGGCTGAGGTCCGCATAAATTTTGGGCTGCATTATTCTCACGTTCATTTAATAGCGATATCTTAATTTTATTTAAAAATCTCTGAGCTAGATATCGGTATTAATAATTAGATGGATTCTACACACTCTCAATCTCTCTTTCTTTCGCTATCTAACATTCTCTTACACACACACACACACACACACACACACACACACACACACACACACACACAGATATATTACAATAACACGTCCCGTAAAACATTCGTGTCGTATGCTACCACGTGTACTGCAACGTAGCAACAATGATCTATATTGGGCAAGATAGCCTGACGAGAACCCATCATTCTCGAGGCTAGTCTGAGGCCCAGTCAATCATACTATTTTCCCAGAGATAGCAGGAGATGATAGGAATTCATATGCGTATTTGAATGTAACGAATTTGATTAGATTTCAAACTCAACTCTAAGGTTTCTCATTTCGAACCGTTCTCCTTTACATCGTCGCGCGTCCACACCTCCACTCCCATACATGACAGTTGAAGTTTTTGAGTCATACCCAAGACTACATTTCTTAAATCTTAATCAATATAATACTTTGTCACAGTTTCCAACGAATTCGATATCCACATACACCCCGGGTACAATCATCTGTCTTCTTATCTTCAATATATATGGCATAACATAATTTTGATTTGCAAATTTCGGTTTAAGAAAAATGCGCTTTATACACCGAAAAATACGGTACAGACTCCACAAACACGCACCCTCACACATATATGAAAAATGATCTGATCATTTGGGGAATCTTTCAAAAATAAGAACAAAAATATTTAATCTCAGACTGATTTTTAGCACGTTTTTTTTTTTTTGAAAGAAAACTACATTTTTGCGGACAGTGATCAAACAACAGCGACAAAAACTACAACTAATTTCGTCTTCTGTGCTGTGTCTCTTCAGGAAGTCGAAGATCATGGGTCTCCAAATCTTCCTGTCCTTTCTAATAATGTGTCTATTTTATTATATTTTTTTTCCATTTTGTGTCAGCCATTTGTCAGCTGTCCCGTGACAGAGTTGCAAATTTAATCGAGATTCAATCACATATGATTAAGGAAATCTAGAATGATACCATTACATTAGTTTTGTACATATATATCTACGTCTCAACGAGGACTAAAATATATAGGACCTCATGGAATGGCGCTAGAGAAACACAAACAAAGGAATGTGCCAAATAAAAAAAAGCTCATGAAGTGAGGACTTGCAAAAGCAGTGATAATTAAATGATATAATTCAAAGTGTGAATAATGACATAATCAGTATTCTGACGTTCTACATTATTTGAAACGAAAGTCAAGGAAAGAAACACCAATCAATGCTGAAAAGAGCGGCAAGAGTTACTGGACTTGAGAAATTTATTTTCCTGAAAAGTTATTTGAATACAAAGATTCTTTTTAAATTTTAACAAACAGCAACACTAGATGCTACGTCTATGAATTCCGATTGTTTCCAAACAAGGCAACTGCTATTACCTTTATGGTTACAAGGCAAAATACTGGGTAGAGTAATACATACACCATAGCTATACTCCTTGAAGATGGGTAATAACCTTAGCCGAAATCTCTGGCAAAGAACAAACATTTGAGTAATTTATACACTAAGTGCAGAAAAGACAGCACCTGTTTGTACATAAGAAAAATATTAAAAAATATTAACACAAGTACTTTTTCCGTCTTATTTAAGAAAAAAACATATTTCTTTTTTTTTTTTTTTCACGCATGCCCAGACACATATATTATATATCGCGGCACCCTTCGATCTACAGAGCAATACCGGATTATCCATTTTGTTATTCCAAAAGAAGTCACATATTGACGATTCACAAATACACCTGCGGTTAACTGCTTATTCATTTGTCTAAACTCTGTATCATCATCGACATATACTGAATTATTGATAGATTAAATGGCTATATGTTACCGTAAGATCTATGCTAACAATTTCTTCTCTCTTGATGAACGCACTTTCGCCATCTTATCTTCCAGTCAACTTTGATCTTCAACATTTTAAAAGCAATATCAATTATCATCTTATGTCTTTATAATTTCTCTTATATTCCTCGCTCCTTAATAAAGATTTTAAAAACATTACATCTTAGCATTTTTGCAGTGTTTGGTGTGAAATTATTGATATATATATATATATATATATATATATACAGTTTATGAAAAACTAGGTAATCCGTATGGGTAAACATAAGGAGGATAAAATCCAGAGAGCTCAATGTAAATCCAGAGCAAATAATTTAAATAAAAACAGACCACTTTAAGGTTACATGTAAAAAATTATTTCACCACATGAAATAATATTTATTACATGGAAGCTTAAAGTGGTCTGTTTTATTTAATATATATATATATATATATATATATATATATATATATATATATATATATATATATATATATGGGGAGTTACGATGGAGTTATGCAGAGCGACTCGTATTGAGGAATCAAATTCCAGTCGTGCTAATACCCTTGGTATCCTCTTCTTCTCTCTCTACCTATGGATAAATGGCAGCGCAGACTGGGTTCTATAGCCATGGATAGCAAGAGATCTGGGAGGAGGAGACGGACAGTTCTGAATTCAAAATCTGCGAAGGGTTGTTTGGGGACCTTGTGGCACGTAGTGAACCAGGTCTCTGTGTCGGACCCTTCAAAAAGTGTGGTTGGTTCTGCACAAAGCCTTCACCACTATATATATGCTGGGGTCAGGCTGTCGGTTCCACGGAACTGAGCTGGTTCACTCTCATAGATCGAATACGACGGAGAGTCCACTATACACAAACACACAGAGACAGACACAGACACAGAGAGACCCCCACACACACACACGCACACACAAACAAACAAAACACACACACACACACACACATATATATATATACACACACACACATATTCATATATATATATATATATATATATATATATATATATATATATATATATATATATATATATATATATATTGAGATATTGCGTTCAAGTATTGAAGCATGAAACAGACTTTTGCCGCTTGGTGTTGACCTCAGTGTCCACTTTTATATTTACATAATCTCTATCCTTGATGCTGTGCATTTTTACGCATAACCATAGCATACGATTTCTAGCATGTGTGCGTGCGTAACACACACACACACACACACATATATATATATATATATATATATATATATATATATATATATATATATATATTATATATATATATATATATATTGTGTTGTGTCACACTCTGTAAATCTTGCTTATATATTTGGAGTGCGGAGAGAGGTAAATCTTGTCTCGCTATGTTGAAAACTCTTCTCAACTGGCGTTTCAATATCGTTCTTTACCGACGTTAGGATCTATGCATATATATCAGCTACCACATTCATGCCAACCAATGTTCACACAAAGATATTTACAATCAAGTGCTTCGAAATTTACAAGCAGAAAGGACGTACTTTAGAAGCGAAAGACGAGAAATACACACGTCCCAGATAAAAATCTATCCAAGCCAGTCATTCGTTTTATTTTATGGATATATTCCCGCGTTGGGAATGTTAGCGATTATTTGTTAAGTAAACAATGACTTAGCATAAAGTGTCTAAAATGGTGGCGGAAAAATCCTTTTGAAGCCTATTGGTTGATTTACTTCTTCGACAATGGAACATATTTGTACGATGCTTCATTAACCTTCCCATTACACTTCAATAGATACTTGGCGGAATTTGTCTGAAGAAATAACAAAAAAAAAATGCCCCAATTAGACGAATTATATTTACTCTGAAATGTATCTATATAATTAGATTGCAATGTAACTTGGATTCCAGTCGGGGATAAAATATTTTAGACACTATCGCTAAAAGTATTAAATAAGCTTAGCTCCAAATTTCTGGAAAATAGAATCGACAGGTTGAGTTTAAATTCCGGTCTATTCTGTTGAGTTCATTTGGTAACGACAAGAATCTTCTTGCTTCTGCTAAGTATTAAATAGCATGGTATACTGGGGTTTCTAATTTTGAGTGTGTGCCATATTAGAAGATCAAACACTCAGACCCGTGTAGAAAGCAAGGCATTATTTTTAACCAAAATCAAGGAAATTCTCAGATAATAAAAGAAGTTAGTATGGAATAACATGATCTTGCAGGAACAGACAATTTACAAATGATCGAAAAAATGATTAGTTGTATTGGAAAATTCGCGAAATAGTCCAAAATATTTTATTTGGTTGATTGTGTTTAACTGATTATTTTTCTACAGTTTATCAACATTTGCAGATTATTCAAAACCAGAAAATACTTTTAGATAGTAAAATAATTCTTTTGGAGATAATAATAGTTAAGTATTAAAAGTTTTACTAATTAACCCATAGCTGGGGGAGAAAAGGATGATTCGTACCATTCCCAATGGCATTTGCACGTAAGTTAACATAATGCAAACAAAGATGTTTGTAACTCGGCTGAAAGATTAACAATTCGGAGGTATTATCCATTAAACCACCCGTATATCTAAGCCTACAGCACCTGGTATCCCAAGCAATCACCCATCTGGTTAGTGACGGGTCTGGCCATTTCTTAACTTCGGTGATCATACAAGATCCGGTATTTCAGCGGATGTGGCCGAAGCAATTATATTTGGTCACGATTCGCAATCGCATCTGAATGCAGACATCGATATGTTGCTGTTTTTGATCAAGTAAGAAAACTGTGTGGTCATTAGCAATTAGCAATGTGTGGTCATTAGCAATTAGCAATGTGTGGTCATTAGCACAAGGCCAGATAGAAATGTCAGATTCAAAATGGTGACAACTAAATCAAGCAAGCAGAGAAAATTAACTGTTTGTGAAGTGTTATAACAAACGATGGAGAATATTACAGATAAATCCGAAGACATATTGAAATAGCGAAAGATGCCGTCCAAAAATAAAACAATATGCATCGTGCGAGGGGTAAACTGTCGCATTTTATATTTTTAATTTCGCGCATGCGCGTTGTTTGTTTTTGATTTTGCCGACTGCGCCGTATATTGGGATCAGTTGGGTACGATCTGTGAGAAAACGTGCAACATGACGCAATTCACTCGGCCAGAAATATTGAAAGGCATGCTGTTCTGCTTGGCATTCGCGCCGGATGCTCCTATACGAGCATTTCAGAGTGTTTGGGTGTCGATCTGAGGAAAATGCATAGGATTCTGAAAGAGTTGGATGAGTCTAATGTTGATTATGAAGGTACGGCTACTCGAAAAACTCGCTCTGATTGTTCTGATAAGAAAAGACCTCCGAACTTGTTGGTGAGGGCCTCAGACTTTTTACAGATGCTTACATCACGTGCCCTGAGGAGATAGTGCTGCCCTGGCTCAAGAGGATGGCTGCTGGAAGATCCTATTTCTGGCAACAGGACTCTGCACCATGCCACGGAAGTAGGAGTGTCTAGCAATGTCTGTCAGAGAATTTCTTCGACCACATCGTCGCTTACAACTGGCAACCTAACTCACCAGACTTGCAACATTATTGATTATTATGTGTGGGGCACTTTTGAGCGAGAGATCAGCAAAAATTCTTCTAGCACCATAGATGAACTGAAGGCAACGATTATGGCAACAGTCACCAAATTAAACAAGGAGATTGTCCAGGAAAGTTTCAGGGATTCTTAAGTCGTTTGGAGGCGTGGTTGCTTCTAATGGCGATTTTATTGAATAAATTTATTCTTTAGTATTTGGTAAATATTAATGTTAAAATGAGATGTTAGTGTTATTTTCATTTTGGCGTAATTTAGACGACATTTCATACCACGCACCCTGTACAGTATTAAAGGATAGGAAAAAAAATTCTTTGCGACAAAAGATAAGCATGCTCAATGTTTAAGTCATATCAATGCTGTTACATAGATTACGGTCAAATCACGCTGAAAACACCGGTTCTCGTTCGATCACCGAAGTTAAGCATCGTAGAGCGAGGTCAGTACTTAGATGGGGGACCGATTGGGAACACCTGGTACTGTAAGCCCCCAAAGTCCAACCCTTATCTCACAAACGGTAGTGTCAGAGCTATGCCGTCCGGAACTTCGTTCCTGGTAGGGCCACCCAAGGCGGACAGGTCTGACACAATCGCCGGATAAACAAGGGCTCTGGTGAAAATCCAAGGAGCGTCTGCATCGGCAACCGGCGGCTTCTGGTCGTTCCTGTCTCTGCGTCTGTGGGAACCCCGCGGCAAGCAAGAACGTTATCCGAGTAGGCCTGGGTACCCTACTTCTGTAATTTATCCCAAGAATCTTCTTCTCACAACAGGAAGAAGCCGGCTCAATCCGCCCAGGGTGAATGCCGCATCACACACACACACACAATGCTGTTACATGGCAGTTAATACTGTACAGTTCTTACTTAGATGAAGAGGAGACTCGAGGTAATAGGTTCTACAGAAGGACGCTGAGAATACTATAGACAGAATATGTGAACAATGAGGAAGGTTTACGGAAATTGAGAACTAAAGAACTCTTTAGCTTAGGATCAAAAAGAGTTGGAATTTTTCTGTCACATAATGAGGAATGAAAGTTTGGAGAATTTGGCACTCACATGATATACTTAAATCAAGAAACATATCGAACAGGGTTGTGCAAATGAATGGCTGAACAGGTATTTGGAGAGATAACAAGACGGGAAACATTTCGTAGAGCAGAAAGTAGAAGGTTCCGTTAGAGTGTTTTTCCCCTTGAAAACTGTCCCCTTAATTAACCACGAGGATGCTTCCCTGAGAAGTAAACAGGGTACGACGAATTTCTCAGCAAAAAAAAATGGTCATTTCTTAAACCCTAAAAAAAGAACTAGCAATAATTAAGGAAATGCTGAAATCACAAAGACTAGTAAAGAAGAACTGGAATAAAAGCAATTATTTCGCTAATTAAGACGAAAAATCGAAGGAAGTAGTAGTTAAATCTACATAAGCATGGCCACGCAGAGGAAACCGCAAAAGAGAAACAGAATTATCGTATACTTATAGAATTTATAAATTATGAAGCTGTCAGTTTTTCGATTGGGAAAAAAAAATAAAAAAAAAAATAAAAAAAATAAAAAATAAAAATAAAACAAACAAAAAAAAACTGAAGAATGTGGAATTCGAACTCTCCAAACGGTAGATTTGGATGAATACTAAGAAATGCGCTAAGTTATTAAAGTGACTTGTTGTCACTTAATCTCAAGTGTATGCCACCAGGTACGACGGGTGTGAACACTCAGTGAATAAATAATGAGACAAAAAATAATAATCGCTGATGTTCACCTGAGATAACGCAGAATTCAATTACGTCGATCTTTCAAGTGACCCGCGAGGAAAGCTAAAAGTATTTTAGCCCATATCGCCACACCACCCTGCATCGCCGGTGTTCTCATTGAAGAGTTCAAGCCGGCAAGGCTTTCATCTTGCCTGAACGTCACACTTCACAGCAACTACAATTCACAATAATCACCGATGCATGAAAATAGCTGATATTTTTAAAAAAAATATACAGTGTAACCCGGATATAAGAGACCCGGATATAAGAGATATTTTCTCTGGTCCCAAATTAGAGCCTGTGTTAATGTATATAGAATAGACCAAACCCGGATATAAGAGAAACCCGGATATAGGAGACTTCTCCGGTCCCGAAAACTCTCTTATATCCGGGTTACACTGTAATATTTTTTAAGATTTTGGAAGGTCGGATTCTTTTTAATTCTTTTTACCTATATCGTTTCTGGCGTTTTACCTAGACATCCACAGGTCAGAATGAAAATAAACCAGCATCTAAAATTTGTATATCAGGAAAAGAATCCCAGAAAACTGTAGATTATTGGGGATTCTAAAGCTACCTCATGTATTCTGGAAACGTCACTGCTCCTCTGATGGTAAAAAGACGTAGCCTTTTGAATCAGAAGCCTCAAACAGCAACGGGGAACGCTTGGTATTTTTTTTTTTTTCAAAAAGTTCTTCCCTCCTTAATGCAAGTCGTGACCATCCTATGAAACACCGCATCCCATGGTATAGATAACGTACACAAAAGGATACCTACCTTCACCATCTCAGACTCTTACCCTTTTTGCTTTGTGACAAATGTTTGGATTTAATGACAGACTCTTAGAAACTAATCTGTCAATACTAGCCAACTAAATAGTTCGCTTCTGCTCAAATAAACCATGAAAATTGCCTAAGTAAAACTTCCAAGACCATAAACATTAACTCTCAAAATTAGAATTCTGTAATCAATATTGTTCAAATTGATGTCAATAAAACTTGGTGAAAACAACATAGATGAATCAAATAATGTTATCATATCTCCAGTAGTGGAAGCGAGGGAGTTCATTCCAAGAAAATCTAGAAGAAAAAAGATACACCTATGGGACAACAATCTTGTGTTGAAAAAATTGATACATAAAAGAAAAAGACAGAAGAGAAAGAGAAATAGAAAAGGAAATACTAAACAATTAACAAAGAAAATAGTCACTATCTCACAGACGTGTTTGGCTTCCCTCTGCCTTTTCTACAAGTACTTTCATGGCAACTGCTTCAACGAGCTACTTTCACTGGTTCCCAGACTGCATGAATTTAAGCTTGCTATTAGGTTGGCTTCTCGGTCCTACCTTTTCACTGTCGAAACGACTAAATATAGCCATCTCTTCTACTCCAAAAAGCTTCTTATCTCGAACCTCCCGTCATTGGAACTCCTTCCTATCACTTGCTTCCTTGATAGCTATAATCTTCAATTATTCAAATGTAATGTCAATCGACATCTTCTGATGTCTTGAACTTGATCTCTGTCTTTCTTTTTTCCTTTTCTCAAACACTCCTCTTTTGACCCTTTTCCTCTCCTCTCTCTAACCGCTTGCGTGCTAAGCGGCCCTCTCGCCTTGCCTGGGGTGAAATGGGAAGCGATATTAATGAAACCAAGCAGCATAAGCAATTCGTTAAATGTAAAGAAAAGCGAAAAATCACATTTTACAATCAAAACCAACAGAGAAGAAATATCCTAATTACACATACAATAACACGTTCAGTCACATTTCTACACTGACCACAAGATTCCCGCAAATAGAACACACACACACACAGATATATATATATATATATATATGTGTGTGTGTGTGTGTGTGTGTGTGTGTGTGTGTGTGTGTGTGTGTGTGTCAAAGATAAACAATGATGAACCTTACGATGACGAAATTAAGAAAGCTATTTAAAAAAATCTATGGAATAATAAATTATCACTTGCCTTTGTGGTTGAACTCTTGAAAAGCTTGTTTATTCCTGAAATTCAATAAGAAATTTATCTGTCTCTTGAAAGAAGCCTGGAATCCTAAACGTATCCAAATTAGTGGGTTTTACATCATACATTAATACACTATAAAAACAAACAGTGGATAAAGGCGTTGGTTAGATCCAGTGACAGTACCCAAAGAGTTGTGAGTTCAATACCTTTTTAAGGCAGTGGAGAACTTGGAGAGGTAAATTAACAAGAGATAACTGATAACTGACATCTATTAGACATGGCACGTAGAACTAGAACAGTCTACCCCAGTGAGCGAAATCTAGGTTTCAGTTCGACATTCCAACCACCTGAAGAAGGCTAGAGCGTACAACGGCCGAAAAGTTGTGATCAATTTGGCAACAAAGATGAGAACAATAGTCAGAATAAAGTAAATAGTGTACATAATGTCTCATCTCAGAAATATAGACAGATAAAGAAACAAATATGTAGCCCTAAAGACCCTCAGAGCTATTTCGATCGGTTTCATTATGGTGAAAGGCTTTAATGAATAATTAACTAAGTTTTCACGGTTCTATGAAAACTAATTCCATAAAACCAACGAGTTTTTTTTCGTTCTGTTAAATGATGTAATAGCCAATATGCAAACAACCGCAGAGAATTTCACACTTTTCTAATAGGAAACTGAAATCCCTGCTATGCTGACCTCGCAGTAGCATATGACCATATCAACAAACTACCTTTTCTCCTCCACTAGAATACGACTTCCAAGCTCCGAATCCAAAGAATGCATCGATCTATTAGAGGAACTTTATCGATCCAGATAATCTTACATTTCAGGCGAGAACACCAACATGGAAATATTTCAGACCTCATCGACAAGGACGAAATGAGAGCACAAGTCGAATTGACTATGTCCTGACTATTTACAAGCACAGATGTGAAAACATGGGCACAGATCTTTTAAGCATTCCATACTACATCCCAAACGAATCTAGTATTAGAATACAGCCATCTCACTTTCCCTTTCGAACCCAATGTACAGATGATGGAATGGGGCTATGCTGTTCATAGTTGGGATGAGAATGTGCCTAACAAAAATCAAATTTTTCTACCAAGTATTCCATGAAGTAAGCCACAAGATAAACAATGATCTGGAACGTACGTTGACTATATTTAAAAAAAAACTTAGGCTGTGAAATTGGTGAATATTAGACACGTAAAATACTTTCGTTTATAGAGCAATTATAACAAATTTAGGCTCTCACCGAGATAGTTTCCTCTAACACCGCACAATGACACAGAGTAAAAACAAAAACATTAACCGAAATATGTAAATTATATTCTTACTATGTATTTTCGTATTTTAATCTTCAATTATTAGTTTAATCTAATTACATACAAAGCGCGTTTACTCATCAAAACATATCCCATAATATTACATCGTCTGTTGCCATAACTGAGTCAGAAACTCAACTTTACGTCTATACCAGGTGGCTGGTTTAGAGACAAAATAACTTCACAAGTTTTAACCTTCTTCCCTTTGCTGACTCTCCATCTGCGCAAGAAAAGAACAATGGCTTGGAAAAGGTGGTGATCTGATAGTTCTAAATCGAGAATGCAGGCAGGTTAAGTCAACACTTCCCTTCCCTCAAATTCAAATATGCTCTTGGTTAAAACGCCCCTAATTCTGAAGATTGGCCGGGACGAATGCACTGTTTCCTTTTATTAGAAATACGAAACTACATCCATTTTCCATCCCCAGTTACAAATCGAAGCTCAAAACGTGCATCTTTATGAATTGCCAGTAGTTGTTTGCGAATGTTTCCATATCGTTGAGCCTGGCCATTAGTTATTTCATGATGGACTACTCAATAGCTTCTGGAGGTGTCTATGGATGGTGCTTTGTCGACAATGTAGAAGTGCTTGTGCTTGACTGTTGTTCAACCATTTCAAGCAAGGCCACATCTTCCACAACACAAGTTTTTGTTGACCTTGATTTGTCTTCGAGTCTGGTGTCACCTTCCTTGGAACGTCTAACACAGTTTTGTGCCACACATTCTGGGACTTCTACGTGATTATTTCTTTTGCCGCTGCCCTTGCATTCAGTTCCTCTTAATGCACGTAGCATAAAACGGATCTAATTGCAATTTTTCACCACTCATTATCAAAATTGCAAAATAAAGAATAAAGAATTAGTGATTATATCAGGGGTGGCCAAACCGGGGCTGGCGAGCCTCATGTGGCTCTTTGAGCTTTAATATGCGGGTCTTGCAATTATGTTGGCTGAACTCTTTTCTTTGATCACAGTTAATATAAATGGTAATAAGAAAACATTCAAACTTCATAATTATTTACTGAGTATGAATATAGACCCCATTCGACTAAAACCTTCGTTTAATGTTTCTAAAACGTTTGTAAATGTGTTTTATTTGGCTGAGGTTGCAACATCTATTATTATTATTATTAGTAGTAGTAGTAGTAGTAGTAGTAGTAGCTATAATAGTAGTAGTAGTAGTAGTAGTAGTAATTGTATTCTTGGAAATACATTACGTTTTGATGTAATTTAAAAATTAGAAATGGAGAATGATTCTTTTTTTTATGGCGTATCAACGCTTTGCATGTTATTTAAAACTATAAAATACTTTTGAATTGTAACAATTGTTTTTGGAGATAATAATTATTTCATGATACAATTCTTACTAATTAACTCATAGCTGTAGGAGTAGAGATGAATTTCTACCTTTCTTAAGGATATTTGCGCGTAAACCTAACAGAAATTGGAACCCGTCTCTAACGTCGACTAACAATTCCAAGCCATTATACATTCCACTACCCGCACCTTACATTCCCCACTTAATTCTGTTACTATCTATTTCCATCTTTCAAACAATTTCATAATTCAGTTATCCAAGAAATATTTAAATGTCTTGTCAAAGACCTAACCTAAATTAATACAGCAATCTTACATGTAATTGTAATAACCTACAAACTTAATAATTGTAAGAGACTGAAATTATGGTTAACTGATACTGCAACATACCCGCTAAATACGTCGAATAAATGAATGTTTGTTTGGTAATTAAAGAAATATGCGTCATCCATATAGAATATTACACATTTTCTTATTCGCCCTATATAAATTTGAACTATCTTTGTTGTTGTTATTGTACACTCCACTTCGGATTTCATCAGGTGTTTGAGAATAATCGACTAGTTACAAAATGCTGGTCAGTTGCAAGTCATGGAAAATATCTAACGAAAGTGATAAAGATAATCTGGTTATTTTAGACACTTTAATTCATAACTTCCACATAAGTTCAGCAAAATACATATTTTCGTCTACGTTTCGCTAGATAAACGAAAACATTGTGTCCCTTTTGTAAACAAATATTGACAAACATTGACGCACGATGTAACCTGAGATGTGAAACACTTTTTACTGTATCAAATAAGTCTCTATTTGCCAGAAAAAAAGTGATGCATTTTTCGTCATACCCAGAACTTAGTTTTGACATGTAACAAGTTAACATACGAAACAGTGTAACCAGTGCAAGAATTTGATATTTTGTTATTACTGATACTGCAGCTGCAACATCTAAAAGAAAATGATAAGTCATATTTAAAAAAAAAAAAACAAAAAAAAAATAACATAGTTTTTGATACAGATAGATTTTTCAGTTCCATAGTTATTTGTAATAATTAGGTCAGACGCATTAAATGTTTTATAATAGATCTTACATCTAAGTTATTTATTAGAATCATTAAGTGATATGCACCGGCGAATTATATATTAATGATACCTTTATATTGTTTGTAGGTAGGTTGCATCTGGTTACGGTAGAATAAGTTAATGATGTTTTCAGATTTATGTATATTATGATGGGTTTATATGTCTTTTCTTAAATCTCTTTAATGTTAATTTATTTACGCGTCGACGACATGGTTGGATAATTATTGTTGATATGTGGTTGTTTTATATTCCTCAATCTTTCGTGAAATGTTTTTTAAAAGATGATTTCTTCATATCATCCTTCTTATCTCAAGTAACTACCTTGTGTATGCCAGGACATTCCATTTTGATCATTGAAATTTGTAGATTTATGATATTGCATAAGAACAAATCTTTCGCCTACTTCCCATAAATGCGTGATTGGGTACATTTTTGAAAAAAAAATGTATTTAGATTGATGAAAGGCCTCTATACATAACATGTAATCAAATCTCACACCATTAGGTGCCCTAACACCCTCCTTATCGAGTCAGATCATATTTTCCAGTCATCAAGTACAATTTGCGAAAAGCTTACAAAGGTGACGCGTTCTATCCAGTGTCGTGGTGCTAACAGGATCATCATTGCGGGTCTTCTGCTTCCATATTGCATGGAAGCTAAATACAGCTGAACTGACCCGAAGGACATGCATCTGATCCCACTTGCAGTCGTATTTAAGTCAAGTAGACTTTTATGATAGTGAATATAATCCTAGCCAGGCAACACTGGTCAAGATGATAAAAGAAACTGTGGCCGGTCATGATGCTGTCCAGCATATGAGTTAATGATATTGCCGGTGCCCACATGATACCAGAGGTCACATGTCTTATTTCACCATAATATCAGAAATGTAATACCGCATCCATCTGTCACAAAAAGAAAATGATTCCTTTTCAAAATACGATAAATCACGTCTGTTTGCAATGGGTAGCGTAGCCAGTCTTCCCATTCACTCACCAGATGCCAGAGTTCATGTAGGTTGGAGTATTTCAATGACGTCACGTTACTGCTATGCCATGACTTTTGGCACGTCAATGTATATTCTCTGCTCTATATCAGCGTGTAAGAAAATATATACAAAGAAATAATGATCTGATATTGAGCAATTTTTATAAGTCTCGAAAACTAAAATAGATATATAATATCGAGAAAAAAAATTAAAGAAATAAACAAATTAACTAAACATAAGTAAAAAGGCAATAATAACAATCAACAATAAATAATTAACTAACAATAAATAATTAGCTAATCAACAATGATTAAAAGTTTAAAAAAACATTATAAAAATTGCTACAAATAACCGCATCGGCCCCATTAATATTTCTACTTAACAACCTACATAACAATTTGAAACAACGAGTAAAAGAACGCTAAATAACTAACAAGATAATAAACTTGACCTTACTACACATAATGCATCAGTGACCAACATATATAAATAGTCAAGCCAAAACGCTACACTCATGGTCTGAAAATTGGTTTGGATATATATTTTTAAAGATCAGGAACTAAGTCTTAGCAGCACCACCACCATTAGCAATGCGCAATCTGGAATAATAGTTAATATGAACCATACACTAAAGATGTATGCAATACTAGCAGGCATTGCTCGCTCGCTACCGCTTCACAAAGTAAAATATATTCACTACTTGAAATCTTTGAAACAAAAATTTTAAATCAATATCTCATTCATAAATTGGCTTGTTATAGTTAAGTTTAACAAATAAATGCCAAATGTTTGAAGGCCAAGTAAAATGCAAATTTCAAACACTTTTCTGTAGTATAAAAGACGATATTCCTAAACAGGAGAATTTCTATATGAAAATCAAAACAATTCTTGAATAGTAAAGAAGGACAATTAATGAAATAAACTTTAAAAAAAATCAATATGCAAATTATTAAAAGCTGAAGAGTGATACTGCCTAGAAGTTGATAATATATCATACAGAGATTGAGTTTTGGGGGACAGAGTGAGCTCAGGGGCTTCTCTGTCCTTGGACAGAGGGGCAACTGAGAAAATTATACTGAACAGGTGCCCAGCCCTGGGGAATAGTTGCCAGAAGCCGCGTCCTCCCATTGCACCAGAGGGACGGATCGGTGCTCGCACCGAGGCCAGCGCAACCGACGGGTACGGGGCTGAGGGGAATTTTTGTCCCTTTCCCGGGTGTACGCGCTCGGGTCCCTACCTACAAATA
>CAHIKZ030005435.1:4852500-4887500 GCA_903632075.3 Acanthosepion pharaonis | reverse complement strand
ATCTTATATATATATATATATATATATATAAAAAGAAATATATTGTAGTGGTTTCATATAAAAATATGTATATTAAAAAGAAGAGGGGGTGCCGCAAACGTTTTTGTTTGTAATGTGGATTTATTGAGATAAAATATTATACTTTGTTTTACATAATTTCGACACGTGTTTATTTTTTCTCAATAAATCACATTACAACCAAAAAAAACGTTTGTTCGGCATTTTCTTTATATATATATATATATTATATATATATATATAGATAGATTTTAGATATATACACATAGATTTAAGTAAATAAAGAGGTATTTACATACGTGCCTACTTGGCCGGACGTTTGTTCCTGATAATGTATCTAGAAAGATTTTATCCAAACTTAGCCTTAATATTCACGCCTTGTTCTCCATTCATATCTTGGTTCTGCGTTCTCATTGAACGGTTCTCTGTGACTCATCTCTGTTGACCCATTAAGGCAAACTCAACTCATACCAATCCACTTCCTGTTACTTAAACCACAAACGTAAGGTTAGATTGATATAACTTATAAAGTAAACAATTATTTCGACCAAAATTTTTGTAATTATATTCTATGCGTATGTACTCATACACTCTTACAGACAAAAACGTACAGAGCCGAGTATTCAAACAGAAAGTGGCGAATACACACACATAAATACACACACGCACGCTCACACACACACATATATCACTTTAAAAACGACTGACGAGGTACTGCGCTTAAGTTTTATTTTTATTTAATTTTTCTTGTGTTCTTAGAATTTATAGGTAAAATAATCCCAATGTTCTGTTCGCCCATGCGATTTCGGCTATACTTTTAACCATTATCAAGGAGGATTTTATCTTTAATTGTACGTATGAATTATTTTATGCAGAGTTATAGTACTGTTTTTTGCCAAACACGGTCAACGCATTGTACCCGTGTTCATAGTTAATGCTACTGGCATTTTTCTTTTTTTTATTATTAATAATGCCTCCGTTATTTTTTTTTTTTACTTTTTGACAAGTGGATGAGGCTATTAATTTTCTATTAACAATGGATATGTTGCAGATGGTGTTTGCTAGATCTCCACATGTATTTAAATGAGAACTAATTCAACTATGCTCAGAGAAATGTAACGGGAATTTTTTTTCTTATGCATGTTGTAGTATATCCAATATAACATGTGATATATGTGTTATAACCCTGAGAAGGTTACTGAATAGAATAATCAAACGAAGGCTGTTAAAAATGATAATACTTAGGACAAGAATAACACATATAAGATTAGCCATCAGCGCGTAGAAGAAGTAGTCAACGGCTAGAAGTGAGTCGAGAGAATTCCACAATGAATCTCCAACTGCAAGATATCTACCAATCGCCTCACGCGGTCAGGCGTGGCACAAACCCGAATTTAATGTGGGGTATCCGAGCCAGTAGGCTCGGCCAATAATTCTCCGTAGACACCGTATAAAACAGGATAGTGTAGCTGATTCCTGAGACGAGACTCTGCCATTCGACATAGACCCGGCTAAGGATCCTCTCTGCACTGAGGCAGAGAGTTTGACAAGCGCAGCTGGAGACGGATCTCCAACTGCAGACCAACATTCAGTATTTACTACTGTATTTATGTGAATGAGGACATATTATCGTCCTTGGGTATGCTACAACAGTATGTGAGCCTAAAATAATCAGAGAATATGAAATCATTATTTAACATACAATAAAATAATTTATACTACCATTTCGACGGTACTAAGAACTGAACTATCAACTGATAAAAATGGTTGAAAGTAGAAAATGCAAATTATGTCAGAAAAAAGAGAAAGTAAAAAATAAGACAATCAGGTTAGTCGCACAAGACAAATAAACACTAATACAGAATAAAACCCGGTTATTGTGGAAAACGTTGAAAACAATGATAATAATAAACAATACATATTTAATTGAATAAATATAATGATCATCATACTTATTATAAAACCCAGGTTGTGTGTGTCTGTTCGTTTATATATTGGATATATATAAATAAGATTTCCGACATTTTTCAACTGATTTCAACAAGACTTCACAGGACTACGTACAATTACCTTGCGGTGGTTCTGATAGAGCCAAAAATTGGAAAAACACAATTGTTTTTGCACGAAATCAATTTGAAAACACGATTAAGAAGCATCGCTTTCGCGAGAATGAAAGAGGGCCAACTCATATCGAGTTATACTTATTATAAAACCCAGGTTGTTTGTGTGTGTGTGTGTGTGTGTGTGTGTGTGTGTGTGTGTGTGTGTTGTTCGTTTATATATTAGATCGGATTTCCTACATTTTTCAACCGATTTCAACAAAACTTCACTTTTTTTTTGGCAGGTAGTGATTCATATTGTCTTGCACACTTTTTTCTTTATTTTTACATTCAGAATTCTTTAAAAATTCCATTTACAAGACAATTGTTTATAATAAAATTCTATTCAATCGGTAGACCCATAACGATTGAAAACAATGTTTTTGTTTGAGTTTGACCAATTCGTAAAAAAACAAAAAAAGAAACAAAACAAAACAAAAAAAAAAAAAAAAACAAAAAACTAATTACGACATGCGTGTCCGTCAACCTTAAACAATAATCTTTGTCAATTTTATTTTCAGTTTTTACAATGGTTGATACTTGATCTATCTCTTACTGTTACATCCCCGGGCAACGCCGGGCTCTACTGCTAGCAATAAATATAATGATCATAATAAATATACCGATCATAATAAATATAATAAATGTAATAATATAAATAACAATTACAAATTATATTAAATCCCGATAAATATTACCATTTTTTTCTGCTATCTTTTTCTAAAATGTACAAATTTTTCAATATTTGTTTGTGTAATATTTAGTAAATTGTCTTGATTTCTACTACCTTCTTTATTTTTTTTTTTTAGTTTTATATATTTAAAATAACATTATTTTTTAGCTTGTAAATCATGTAATAAATGTAATGCTTATGTACGTACATTATATAAGATGACTGAAGAGTAAGTATCCATTTTATGTAAGATAGACTCTTCAGTCAACTATAATTTTAGCAAGACGGAAGAGTTCATGATACATAAAATAGGGAGATACTTTTCATACATTATTTACATTATTCGGATTATTGTCCTCATCTTTGTCGCCATATTTATTACAACGTTTTGGCCGTTGTACGCTCCGGTCTTCTTCAGGTGGTTGGAATGTCAAACTGAACCATTTATTTCGCTCACTGGGGTAGACTGTTCTAGTTTAATGGATGTCAGTTATCAGTTATCTCCTGTTAATTTTCCCTCTGAAAGTTCTCCACTGCCTTATCCGGGTATTGAATTCACATTCGTTGGGTCCTGTCACTGGACCTAACTAACGCCTTTATCCACTGTGCCATGTGTCCTTGTATATGTACCAAAGTTTGTCATAGCCGAGAGTGATAGTGGGACAAGCTCCTACTGTCTATAAAATGTTTCCATGATATGCGTCTTAAATAGACTCTGATAACTAATCCATCTCCAACCCGGTGAATGGTCAAAGGCGGCAAATTGGTGCCGCAGTCGGTGAAGGCAGTCGAACAGAAGTAAAAGCATGATTTTAAACCTCTGCTTCTTTGTGGTCCTATCCAAATATGGAAAAGGCTATGGAAGTAAATTCAGACGGAAAATCCTCCGTGGAACTCCGATGGCGGTCGACTGTTAACACTGAAACTTTCTGGTAACTCCCGAAGTCAAGTTGTCTCCAAATATAATGACCTGTATTCCTTTGGATCTTGACGGTAAAGGTGAGATGTACTGGGGTTATGTAGTCTGGGCAGCGCACCGCATACATATAGCATTTTCCAGGCCTGGACCCAGGAGAATTCACACCAGTTTCATTAGAGAAGCATTGATTTTTGACCAAATCAATTATGAATACAGAAAATATACCATATGAATACAAACAAAAGTAAATTAATCTCAACCAAAATAACCTTTCTTCGGTGAAAATAAGTTATCATGTCTTTATTAATATAGTTATTACGTCTTTACACACACACACACACACACACACACACACACACGCGCACACACACACAAACACACACACACACATATACATATATATATATATATATATATATATATATATATATATATATATACTATTCAAATTCACTCCAAGCAAAGCAGTAAAGCAACAAGGTGTTACTGGGTGTGGAAGAATTAGAAATCAGAAACATTACTTAGGAGGGAGAAAAAGAGAATCGTAATCATGAAAACGATTATCATTGCATTTAAATTTTTGATGTTTAAAGTTGGCTGGAAAGCATGGAGCTGGAAGAGAGATCCATAGAGAAGAAACTCTAAGCATAGAATTTACGGTTACATCTAACCAATTCATCTATAAAATTGATGAAACCTCCTCACAAGTTTATTAATGAGCCTAAATTATTCATTTCTAGGTACTATAGCAAACAGCTCATTCGAACTATTATCATGATAGCACTTATATATAAATGCACAGAGAAGTAACTTTATGGCGGTGGAAAGTGTCTCAAGCCGAGCAGCCAGGTCAGGACCAATAATATTCCTGCACTTTCTATGGATTTTACCAAGAACCTCTTAATATAACCCATGGACACAGTATCATATGTTACAGTAATATTCTAAGCATGGAAGAATGCTAGACTTATAGATATGTAACATACATTCTGGAGAGAAAAATTTTCTAGATCGACACAGTAAACCAACTTTGTTAGCAGTTGAACTAGCAATGGATTCAATATAGTCTTTCCACTTCATGTCAGCCGAGAATGTTAGTCTGAGAAGGCGCAAGGTGTTAGCATTAGCCATTTTGATGGAAGGTAGAAAGGGACCTCTCGGATAATTAATAAAGAGAAATTTTGTTCTAGAGGCGTTCAAATTCTCAAACCATTATTTAACATTGTTAAATGACCTGGCACCAACATAAAACTTATAGAAAAATTTGCCAAAAATCTCCATTAGCGAAACAAAACGGGATTCATGTAAAACGGCCGAACGCTTGACATTTTCTTCCAAGTCGTAGAAATTAAATATTAATCGGTTTCAATTTAATTTTACTATTTTGAATTATTTATTTTCAAAATAAACCCCATTACATGTGTCGACATTTATATTCATTATTTGAATTAATTCGAATTGTAACTTTCTGCAGATACCAGGATGTAGTCAAGAAAATAGGATCTTTCATATTGATGTCATTCTGATATTAAACATAATAGTTCAAAGTATGAAAACTTGAAAAAAACAAAAAACAAAAACAAAAAAAAAACAAAACAAAAACAAACTTTGAACATTTTATCCACAATTTTGACTTGGGTTTTCCACCGTATTCGAAAACTGGATGTGGTAAATTTTAGTAGATTTATTCATCGTTACAAATCCTCTTAAAAGATAAACTCAGCAATTTTCATCTGTTTACATCGTATTGTATTTTTACACTTTTCAACGAAGTTGTAAAACAAGAGCAATTCTGCAGATAGTTTATATATATATATATATATATATATATATATATATATATATATATATATATATATATATATATATATATAAAAAAAAAATATGCGGAAAAAACAAACAAAAATCCTAATATGCAATTATGCTGTTTTAATGTTAATATAATGTCAACGTCGGACGTTTCGGTCTAATAGACCATCTTCAGGACATATTCATAAAACATAATTAACCTTAGACCATATTCAATTAAACATGAAAAAGACGATGGACATAAAAGCAATACCAATCCAAACAGATAACTGAAATATTTATATAAGATCAGCGTTCCGTTTAAATATGATCACGTCGTCGTCACGTGGGCGATGTTGTGAAAACGTATTTCTAAAATTTGAGTATTTTGAATGATAAAAAAGAAAAGAATTTTATTTTGATCTAAAACTTATATGTACGTTTGTCGAGCATTAATCTTGCTAGAAAAGTGGAAATATTAAAGAAGCCAGGTCTAGTGTTCACCGTGTGTGAGATAGATATTATGCCTGCTTCATAAATCCGCCTAAGATTTTTATAATGAAAATATTTTAAAATCTTCACAGAATCAAAATCGAAATTATGATCAGCTTTAGTTTGTAAGAATTGCTTTTTTAGATATAATAATGATTTTGTGATACAAGTCGTATAAATTAACCCATAGCTGGGGGTAGGAGAAGTGGATTCATACATTCCCGAAGGTTATTTGTGCGAACGTGATGCCAAGGTGTATTGATTCCCGATACTCCGATTAACAATTCCATGCTATAAACCATTACACAACCCGCACATCCAAGCTTACCGCATCTCGTATTTACAAGCGGTGACCCATCTAGATTTTGACCTGGATCAACGTTGCTTAATTTCGTTGATCTTTCCAGAACCGATATTTCAACATGATATGGCCGTAGGTGATAATTTGATGTAGGGAAGCCAGGAACCGTGGTAAAAAGGCAGAAACACTCCAAGTGTTATATGTAAAAACCACCTGGATTAATCAGCGGTAAGGACAGATGTAATTGCACACTCCATCATGGCATATGGGAGGCCCCAATTTAAACTTTGGCGAAGTCCAGATCCCAAGTCAAACATTTTTAGCCCAGTTAAAAGATTAGAATTGTCGTCTACTTAAATAAAACGAATGGTTTTGCTATAATCATATCTTTTTCTCCTTTATTTCGCTTTTTGTTTTGTTTTCGTTTGAAATTTTCTTCTGTTTTATTTTTTGTAAAATAAAATTTTACATGAACATCTGAGTTTAATTTGAATTCAATAACGAATAAAATGTCAGAAAACGGCCAGCAAATGAGGCGCCAATGTTGAACGCAATTTCAACTATTATCCTTTTGTTCTGGATTTGAATCAACAAAGATGGAAACAATTGGGACGATAACAGAAATGTCAATCGCATATTTTTATTTGTTTCCAAGTAAAAAAGAAACATTTGTGTTGATTGACGGTAAATTTTATGAAAGCACTACTGAAAAAAAATGCAACAAATGAATAGTTTGTTTACAGTGTTTCCGATTAAAAGAAAAAGAACAATTATCATTATTTCTAAACAAAAAAAAATAGTCATTTAAGAGGCAATGAACAATAAGAGGTTCTTAAGATATTCCTATTGGTAATACTGATTTAGATTTAACCTAATAATTATACGTCAAATTCCAATTTAATGTGTTAAATTAGGGTTTGACGTATTTAAATAACATAAAATAATATGAAATAAAATAAATGTATTAAATAACCGATGTCATCAGTTCTCAACTATGTATCTATGGTGATAGCATAACAATTTAATATTGTCTTAATAATAAGGCTGATCGGTTCAATGAGCAAAAACTGGTAACTTATTAAAAAAAAAAAGAACTACAATTTGCTATTAACTGGGACAAAAATGACCTGTTGATTTTAACGCTTCCAAAACAAAACGGCTGCCTTTTAATCGTCTGAGAGAAACATTTTTGCATTCTATGGGCAAGGTTTATTCCGTCGGGGTCAACAGCTCGACAGAATATATTTTATATATAAAGTACAGTGTATGTGTGTTTGTACCTGTGTGTGTGCGTTTGCCAAGCAAATCCTCCACTCCCATTGGTCCGATTTCAATCATTCATAGCTCATTCAAAAGCCCTGGAAAAAGTTAGGGGCATGGATTCAGGGTAAAAAATATATATTAATATACCATACTAGCCCTTGTCGTTGATTTCCTGGTTCAAATAGAGTAACTCTTATTTTCCTTTTGCACCCAGAATTGAATTTTTCTTACTTTGCGAAGCGATAGCGAGCGGGCGAATCCTGCTAGCATTACATATTTCGTCAACGCTTGGAATATTACTACCACATGTAGTCTTGTGCTCCTGCTATGTATTCAGAGATCCTGAATAAAATGCAAAGGAGATTTTGCAATGTTATTGGTCCTGACCTGGCATTTCAGATTCAGTCACTTTCCCACTTCTGTAAAATATTTTCCCTGTGCCTTTTCAATAATACTTTCATAGTATGAACGAGTTTTCTTTTTAATTTCTTCTCTGTTATATGGAATTTGCCACTAATTCTTCCAAAGGATCCTTGGGTTCTTTCCCGTCGATTTCACGGTTTTAAAAATCAGAGTTGATTGGCTTCCAAGTACATAAAATCAAAACTGACCTGATATTTATGCCATAACTAAGTGATTGATTCATTCATCTCTTTTCCTTATTTAGACCCGTCTTAAAAAGGTCGATTCATTCGTTTCCATATTTAACTCCTTGATAAGATATTTGTGCAGTGCTTTTAATAGTTTCATCTTTCCATATGAGCAAAACATAATAGTCCATTATTTATTGGCAGGGAATATAAGTCGTGCTATCTCTGGGATGGCGAGGCAAAATTATAATTAGATTATATAATTAGGAAAATTAGTAATTAACTATACATTTCTACTTATAACCTACTAAGGCACACCGTCCCATTTATTTTTTGACGTGAAACTGCCTTCTTTATAGCAGCGAATGTTGGACGATTTCCTCAAAGATGAAGAGAGTAAAGGCGATTGAGATGAGGTTCTACAGAATGATGCTAAGGATATTATGGACCTGGCGTGTGAGCAACGAGAGGTTGCAAATAAGGAGGAAGCTGAAGTTTCTGGGACATAATGAGGAAGGAAGGCCTGAATAGAGGGAAAGAGAGACGACGGAAAACAACGCGTGGCATAGCTGGCGAGCTTAAGCAAGTGGATGACAGAACATGGTCTGGGGGAGGAAGCATAGAGAAGGAACTTGTTGAGAGCTGCAAGGGATAGAAGGGGGTAGAGATTCATGGGCGTCTACATCCTGAAAGGACATGGCACATAAAAAAGAAATGAATTCCCATTTTTGGAAGATCGGGTAATACTGCGTTAAGACGATGAAACTTTGAACGTTTAGAATCTGAAGAAAATTAAATATACGTAAAATTATTTTTTAACGATACTATGTTAGATACTTTGTATGAGGAGGTGGACATGATTCCTTCGTCTACGCGCTGGTTTCTTTGGAAAGATGAAAGTTTGAAGTAGAACACGGTAACGTCATGTGTAACGGTTAAATGGAGTGAAACTACACCAAAGAAGGTGCGTCACAAGTAAACTTTTTTCCATTTAGTCTTAAAATTTACTCACCATTCTCTCTTGATATATATATATATATATATATATATATATATATATATATATATATATATCATATCACATATGTGTGTAGGTATGTATGCATGTATTTTTATGTGTGTGGGTTTGTATGTGTGTGTGTGTGTATGAGAGAGAGAGAGAGAGAGAGTCAGAGACAGAGAGAAACACGACATGAGGTCGATACCCTAAGTGGTTGTTGCAAGAAACTTACGTTCGAGTAGATTTCCTATAAATGCTAGATTGGGCGCATGTCAATGCACACTCTTTACGAAATTCAGCCTGGGACCAAAAAATAATAAGTAAACCTACTTTGTGCCGAGGAGTTTCTGCTTTCGGCCAGTTGTACATCATTTAATGACTCATTTCAAGTTCATAAGATTCCAGCCCAGCATCTTTTCTTCACTCATCGGATAAGAAAAGTTCGACAAGGGTGTGCTGATTGAATATATTTCTTTTCTTTTTTTCGGACAGTATGTTACCGTATGTGTTACTTCTTAGAGTAAATAAAGAGCATGTCCACCGAAAGTAGAAAGAGAGCCTCTCAAACTGATATTATCCTGCTGCAATAGCCTATTCTTATTGGGTACATGAAAATCCTTGAATGGAAATAAGCCCAATTGTGTTTATATACGCACAAGTTGTTTGCAGATACTGAAGATTTATTGGCGAATTGTTTATTTCAAAGTCCTTCACAACAGGTTCAAAAATAGGTTTCCTTTTCGAAATGTTTCATTTGCCAACGTCATGTTCTTCATGATGTTGGTAATCTTGGATCCCTAAGGATTTATTACTTTCTGTTATATGTGAATAAACACTAATTCTTCCAAAAGTTCGTAGGGTCGTTTCCCGTCGATTTCACCGTTTTTGAAATCAGAGTCGATTGGCTCCAAAGTAGAACCAAGACTGACCTAATGTTTATGCTATAACAAATTGATTGATTGATTCATCCTTTTCCTTATTTAGCCCATCGTAAAAAGGTCGATTCATCCGTTTCCATACGTAACTCCTCGTTAAGAGATCTGTGCATCGATTTCACTATTTAGCCCATTATTAAGAGGTTTGTTTCATTCCCTTCCCTTGTTACCCCAATTTTTGGGAGACTGGTACTAACATTTCCCTATTTAGCACATTACAAAGAATCTGATAACCCCTTTCCCAATTTAACCGCATTTTTAGTAGAATTGTTCATATATTTTACTACTTAACCAATTGCTAAAAAGCTGATTCGTACTTTTCATTATTCAGCCAATTGCTAAGAGGTTGATTCATTCCTTTCCCTATTTTTAGGAGAGTGATTCATAACTTTCCCTATTTAGCCCATTGGCAAGAAGTTGAGTCGCCCCTGTACCAAAGTAGTCGTATTTTAGGAGAATTAGTCATACATCTCCCTATTTAGCCCACTGCTAAAACCTCTATTCGTACCTTTCACTATTTAGCCAATTGCTAAGAGATTTATCTATACCCATCCCTATTTTCATTGGATTGATTCATACATTTCCCTATTTAGCCCATTGGTAAGAAAGAGGTTGAGTCATCCCTATTCCTATTTAGCCTTATTCTTTAGAATAACTGTTCATACCTTTTTCTATTTAGACCATTGCTAAAAAATTGATTCGTAGCTTTCATTATCTAACCTATTGTTAAGAGGTTGATTCATCCGCTTCCCTATCTTTAAGAGATTGATTCGTACCTTTCCATATTTATCCCATTGCTAAGAGCTTGATTCACCCCTGTCCATATTTGAGCAGTACTTTTAGGAGAATTGTTCATACTTTTTTCTATTTAGCCCATTGCTAAGAGATTGATTCATACTTTTCACTATTTAGCCAATTGCAAAGTGGTTGAATCATTCCCTTCCCTACTTTTAACACATTGATTCATACGTTTTCTTATTTAGCTCCTTCCTAAGAGATTATTTCATACCCTTCTTTCTTTAACACATTACTTTAACACATTCACCCCTATGACAATTTAGCCCTTTGGTAAACGATAAATGTAAACTTTTTTCCCTATTTATCCCAGTTCTATATGATTGATTCACCTATTTCCCCATTTATCTCATAGATAAGATATATTCATCCCCCTAAATATTTAGCACAGATCAATGTTCCCTATTTAACCAAAATAAAAGTTGATTTAAATGTAATTCCCTATATTATTCATGATGGACTTTCCGGTCTTGTAAAAATTTAGGTTAGATAGGAGAGGCCATCATAAATAAAATAGGGAGTTACTTTTCAATCACCCTGTATATGAGATTTATTCATCTTCTCTATTTAGCCTCTTGCTAAGTGATTGTTTTCTCTCGTTCAGTACTTAGCCTATAGGTAACGGGTAGAACCGTTTATTTCCCAAAGGCATTTGTGAGAAATTGGACGCATCAGAGGGTGTTGGAATTTAAACTTGACGTGTGACTTGATATGGAGGGGATTTTTTTTCTTTTGAAAAATTGCTGTTACACCCACGCAGATATAATATTTTCTGTTTGGTTGAATATGAAATCACGAACATGATTTGTACAGTGTACTATAAAGATAAACTCTTCAAATAAGAAATTAATGTCTCACTCGTCCAAGTTGTAGAAATGTAATTAAAAAAAAAATGAAGAGAAAATTTATTCATCCACGACACTGTGATGCAGAAATGGTCAGAACTAGGAATTTCGCGCACCATTAAGCGAATGTTTTGCAGCGGTTCCTTGTTTTCTTGAATCTAATTAGGATGCTGGCTCATGTAGCTGATCAACGAGGCAAAATCATACATAAGTTCGATATCTTTCTTCGATTCTCAATAGATTATTCACTCTTTTCAAGCAAATACAAGTGACGTCCAGAATAGTCAAGCTACTCTGAATTTTTCAACTCATAAAATAATCTTCACACTTCAAACAAACTTGCCGCTGGATATTTTTTTATAATGTTAATTTTAATCTGTTGCTTTAGAAGAAAAAAGAAAGACACTCATTGATCCAGCTTCCATTTCTACTTCTGCTCCAAATTTATAATAATTTTTTCTCTGAAAACAATTTTTTCACGAAATTACCATTTTCATATCCACTATCTATTATTGCTTTTTCAGTACTGATGGGGACATCCTTTCCAACCTTTTGTAGTGTGGAAAGTTAACACCTTGATTATGTCATCATTTTCTATCCGAGTTATAGGCGAATTTTTAAATGCATCTGATAAACCTCGATGCGTTTTCTGTTATTTTGAACATGTCTTTGTGATTCTATAGCGCCAGTTCGCAAAATGAACCCTTTGAACCCTGAGTTCTTGAACAATTTTAATCCTTCTACCTGAGCTCCTGAGTCAGAATATGCAAATAATTGGTATGTAATATTTCAGGGTAGATATAAGAATAGTTACAAGTGTTTAAGCACCGTTCAACTGGTGGCTGGGCATTACATCATTTTTTTCTACCACCTGTAAAGCGGTGGTCAGGGCTCAAAGTTTTAAAGGACGATGGCCTGTTTTCAAAAAAGTGTGTCCGAATGAAAGAGCAAATAGTGAAATAAAATTAGAAATAACATATTTTATAACTTAAATGAAAAGAATACAAAAGCTGTGGATGAAGGCGTGATTTAGTGTAGAGATGTCATTTTTCGTACACACGTGTGTGCAAATTTCTTATGAATGATTGTGAGAGATTCACATTTAAGAATATGGTTTAGTAAAAATATTATATCTTCCTTTGTGCAGTCAAGAAAGCTTCGGGTATTATTATGTTGCGTACTTTCTGAATTATGTTTCTTGCTAAATAGGCATCGTTGGTTTACCAAAAATCTCCTCACAGAGGAAAAACGAGACCCGTCTGATCGATAAGGCATCTCTTGAGTAAAATGTAAATAGAAAGAAATACTTTTGTGCCCTTTTCTTATATTCTGCTTTTGACAACGCCATCTAGCGTACGTTAGGAGAAACTATTCGCCAAACAAGGTGAGTAACCACACATATCCAATTAATCACATCAAGATTCTAACTGGTTTCAAGATACGTATTATAGGAGCCAATTTAGCTTTCATTTTACACAGTCTTCTAACTTCCTTGTTGTGGTCATATTTTTTTTCATATTTGTTTTGTTTTCTCTTCACTCTATGTTATATTACATTGGCACAATGACGTCAACAAATTGTCATCTTTGCTTAATATTCGGATTCAATCAATTTTCAAGTTAAAAGTTCGAGAGAAATACGTACCTTCTCAAATACTAGAAAAGCCTCTGATTTATTGGAATAACTAAATCGAAGTTGTTGCTTATTATTCATGAATTTTCATGTTAAACAGTTATGCTTATTACTCAAGAATAAGTGACATTGTATCACTGTAAACCAAAAAGTTAGAACCATGTTAGAACCATGCTTGCAGGGATACTTCGACGTGGGGTAAGGCTTAGCAATCTTGTCTCGCTAGACCAATTACGACGGAGTAGTGTGTTTGATCCTTATTGGTTGCACCCTAATTTTTGTCTGGTGCCACATCTAATCTATGCTTGGAAATCTGTACTACCATGCTTGCAGTCCCCAACAAGGTTTTGTTTATTTTCGTATTGTTGTAAATGCTGGGGCATTAGTTAAGGGCTGCCACTATAAGGTATCCTGTTTCTCTCTTCAGATATTCTCATCGTTGCCTCATTTTGAACTAATCTAAAATATTATCTCCGCCATCTTAATTTCGGTTGCATTTTATTACAACTCCAGAGGTTTTGTCGTACGAAAGTTAATAAAGAATAAATGATCGAAGATAAATAATATGTTTTTTCCAAACTTTCTACACGTTTTCCTCGGAAAGTCTCTCTTAGCGAGACTGCTACGCTACACTTGAACTAGTAACGACAACGGTAGTAGAGACATTATTCAACTAAATAGGGAATGCTACTGAAAGCACAGGAGGAAAAAGAGAATGAATAGGAAGAGAAGGCAGAAGACAAACAAATTTTGAGCAAATAAGGTCCGAAATATAATATATTTTTAATCGTATAAACGAAGCAAAAGAAGAAAAGAAGAAGTGTAGAAAAGGATACAGAAAAGAAGAAGAAAACAAAAAAGGAAGAGAAAGGAAAAAGAAGGCGGAAATGAAGAAGACAAAAAGGAGAAGAATGGAAGAAGGAGGCGGAAAAATAAAAGAAAACAAAAAAGGTGAAGAAAAGAAGAAAGAGGAAAAGACGAAGAAAAAAGAAAGCAAGAAGGTGTCGGACAAGACAGAGGAGGGGGAAAAATGATTGAAAAGGAGACGGAAAAGAAAGAGGAGGAAAAAGGTAGAAGAAGAAGAAGAAGAAGAAGAAGAAGAAGAAGAAGAAGAAGAAGAAGAAGAAGAAATAAGGGGATGGAAAAGATGAAGTAAACGAGAAAAGAAGAAAAGAATCAGATTAGACGGAAAAGAAGAAGATAGAAGAGGAGACGGAAAAGAAAAAGAAGGAGGAGGAGGGGAAAAGTTGAAAAGAAGAAGAAGACTAAAAAGAAAAAACAATAAGGGGACGGAAATAAGAAATAAACGAAAAAAGAAGTGACGAATTAAAATGGAAGAAGAAGAAGAAGAAGAAGAAGAAGAAGAAGAAGAAGAAGAAGAAGAAATAAGAGAATGGAAAAGAGGAAGTAAAAGAGAAAAGTATAAGAATAGACGGAAAAAAAAAGAAGAAGAAGAAGAAGAAGAAGAAGAAGAAGAAGAAGAAGAAGAAGAAGAAATAAGGGAATGGAAAAGAGGAAGTAAAAGAGAAAAGAATAAGAATAGACGGAAAAGAAAAAGAAGAAGAAGAAGAAGAAGAAGAAGAAGAAGAAGAAGAAGAAGAAATAAGGGGATGGAAAAGAGGAAGTAAAAGAGAAAAGTATAAGAATAGACGGAAAAGAAGAAGAAGAAGAAGAAGAAGAAGAAGAAGAAGAAGAAGAAGAAGAAGAAGAAGAAGAATGTAAAAAGACGAGACGGAAAAATGAGTAAAATGAACTAAATAGAATAGAAAATATATATATATAAGGTGAAAAAGGTAGAAATGGAGAAAGAAAATTAGTAGGAGGAAAAAGATAGAAAAGAAGAAGAAGAAGAAGAAGAAGAAGAAGAAGAAGAAGAAGAAGAAGAAGAAAAAGAAGAAGAATAAAGTATGCAGAGGAGACGGAGACATATGCAAAAGATGAAAACAAAATAACACTAACATATGTGTGAAATATGAAATATGTAGATGCAAATGAAAGCAGATGAAGAAGGACAGGTGGGAAGGATGATGTGAAGAAAATGAAAATGAAGAGAAAATGAGATATAATTACGAGAGAGATGTGTATAAAGTTACTGGGAGATTTGATTTATTGTTTGCTATAATAAATGACAAGATAATAAAATAAATTCGCATGTACTCACGCAGGCACGCGCGCAGAAGTATTGATAGATAAATAAAACATCAAATATATGGCAAGATTCCTTTCGAGGCAATAATTTGCGGAAATCGCTACTAAAAAAATTAAATAATGGCGCACACTGAAATTGCCTGAGATAAAATTAAATGCTGCATTTGTAGTTGTAGTTATTAATTTAAGAAATTCCAATGAATCTAATTATTCACACAGTGTGAGACCCTGAACGAATTTTTACACACACACACACACACACACACACACACACACATATATATATATATATATATATATATATATATATATATATATATAATTCTGTATTTGGGCAGCAATCACTCTTTTAGATAAGTTTCATTTATGCCAATTGACTAGGCACTGTGATGAAGCATTTATTTAATTTAAGTGTTTTTTTTTTTTTGGTGTGGGGGGACTAACATTTGTAAAAATTGTAAAAATATTCTGCATATCCTATCAGTTTCGGCTATTTTATTAGTCATTTTCAAGGATGTTTTTTAAGTTTTTTTAATTTTTAACCGAATGTGTGACTTTTATGATCTACTTTAATAGGAATGTTTTATTATTGTCCAAAACGGTCAGCTTATTGTCGTCTTGTCCATTAATGAATGTTATATAAATACATATATATATATATATATATATATATATATATATATATATATATATATATATATATATATATATATATATGGGTGTTCCAATAAGTTGGACCGATTTTAAATGTGAATTAATTTTAAGTGTCTAAACATTTTTATCTTTTTCTTTCAGATCTAGCAAATTAAGTCGTTGGCAATTTCAACCATGTAAAGATTAACAATCAAACAACGTGTTAAAGTTCTCGAAGCCTATTAAGAAAATGAACGTTCGAGCAGAAATGCAATGAGTTGTTCCCAGGTCGCATCATCTCTGGAAACAGCGAATTCAATTGGCCACCATGATCGCGTGACTTAACGCCTTTAGCTTTATTCCTTTGGGGTCATCTCAAAATTAATATCTATGCAAAAAAGCCAACAAAAACAGCTGAAGGATGAGATAATAAGGCATATTGGCCCGATGGAGGAGCAACTATGCAGAGAATCAAAAATCAAGGAATCAAAAATGTTGATCATCGAGTGGAGGTGTGCCGCTGAAGACTTGTCAGAGATTTAGGCGATATTATTTTTCACATATAATTGCCATGACTGAAATGATATGATCCAATAGAGAAATAAATAAATTTTCACAAATAACACTGATTTATTTTCTGCTCACCTTGATCCGTCTTAATGAAACACCTTATATATATATCTATATATCTATATATATATATATATATATATATATATATATATATATATATATATATATGTGCGCGTGTGTGAGTGTTGTAAATCAATTAAAATTAAATACTAAACTTATTTTCTAGATTCAGATTTCACTGTTATTTTGACTGTTTGAGCAGAGATTCATCTCTCACGTGCCAAACATTTTATGAATTGCGTTGGATCATTTCTAATTGATTTCTTTAGCTCTATGTTGAAATAATGATCCTTCTTCCAGTTGTGACATCCTGATCCATGTTTCCTCATTGCTGTTTACCTCTTTTTAAAGCTTATTCACCGTTCTCTTCATGGTTCTTGAATGGACATTCAAGATGAAAGCCAGAATATGAATATGATTGTTATCGAAGGCCTTTTCTCCTCAACTTCGCTCAGTTGGGAAGACAGTGGGTCGGACACAAAACGATCTTAACCTGTTCTCTTTTTAGCTGAATATCTCAAATTGTTCTGAGTGATTCTTACGAAAAACGGTGTCAAGATGGCTAAAAGTCTTCTATGAAAGTCTGGAAAAAAGAAACTTAATTAGTTTAGAGCTTTTGAGGTATTAAACACCTTGTGGGATGGATAATTCTGCAATTACACGATTTGGACAATTATGCTGCTACACACGAAGATGATTTTTAGCAGACATTCGCAGAGATTAGAGCCAACATGCAATTGGGGTGTTCTATACAAAAAAGAAATATTGTAAAAATTGGCAATAAAAACAAATTATAATCAGATTCGTATGACGCACTTATTATATACAGTTAACCGTATTTTGCAAAATAAAAATACGTGTTTTTTTTATTATCAAATTTATTGAAAAACATTGGTGTAAAAATAGAATGTGATATATTGTGTGTATACAAATACACACACATACAGTCAAACCACAAACACAGACACACACACACACACACACACACACACACACATATATATATATATATATATATATATATATATATATATGTAAAAATATTAAATATCTTATATATAATAAGGAGTTAAAGGATTTAATTATATTTATGTATATGCATAAACCGAATTCAGTTTATCATATATATATATATATATATATATATATATATATATATATATATATATATATATATATATAAATATATATATATATATATATTAAGCATTTCACCCCAAGAAAGGCGGGATGCCACTAGTAAGTAGGGGGTGTGCGGGCGATAGTAAAGAGAAGTGATGGTGGGTGGAAAGGAGGAAGAGACGTGCAGGGGATAGTTCAGAACCTCTGGAGATGTCGATTGACATTACATTTGAATAATTGGAGATTATAGCTATCATGAAAACAAGTCATAGAAAGGGAATTCCACTGACGGGAGATGCGAGACATGAAGCTATTGGAGTAGAAGAGACGGCCACATTTAACTGTTTCGACAGTGAAAGTGTGGGGCGGTGATGCCAGCCTAGTAGTACGCTTAAATTATATATATATATATATATATATATATATATATATATATATGTTTGTGTGTGTGTGTGTGTATATATATATATATATATATATGTGTGTGTGTGTGTGTATATATATATATATATATATATATATGTGTGTGTGTGAATAATTGTGTATTTGGGCAGCAATCCTTCTTTCATGCAAGTTTCGTTGAAAATGACTGACAAGGTGTGTTGTTAAGTTTTTTTTATATATATTTATATATATATATATTTTTTTTATATATATTTATATATCATGTATTCGTATATTGGTTTTCGTTTCAGCACATAAATTATATAATTAGATCTCATTTAGATACACATGGAGAAATTCTAAACTCAATCCGTAACATAGTCGTTACTTTAATTTAAGTATTACTAACAAAAAGTAAAAAGCCAAAACTTAATAATATCAGCTATGAACGCAACGACAGCATGCTGAATGTCTTTGGAAAATAAAACATTACTATAACACTAAATACATACATAAAACAATCCATAAGGTCTGTTAAAAGTAAAATAAAATTTATCCATGATATTAACTAAATGTAGAGCTGAAAGCACTTGTGAAACTTTCAGTCAATTTTTATATAATTTATATCCTGGAAAAACAAAAAAAATATACGAACACCTGAGAAATTATATACAAAATTCAACCATCACTACTTGTCCGTCATTCTCAACCTAACTTCATATATATATATATATATATATATATATATATATATGCAACACTTTCTCTAATTTGAAAAACGAAAAATTAGCTAAGTGAGCCACATAAAAATTAAGACGCTGTGACAAAATATGATAAAACTTCATTTTGTTACCTGTTTACATATTGATCTGCATATCTGTACATTTATTGCAATCCGGCTGTAATTCATGTGATTTTAATGTGAAATTGAAAAGCCTTCTAGCAGTTGGGATTCATTACATTGATAAAGCAGAACATTTCGTTCGGGCAACAATATATTTCATTGTCAATAAAATAAAAATCACCGTGCGCTGACGTAGAAAATAAAATATCTAGATTTGTTCTTTTTTTTTTTGTTTCACCCCAAGGAAAATGATAATGCTCCTAGAATGTAGGAAGTTCCAGTGAATAAAATTGAAACTGAAAGTGAAAGTGAAAGTGTAGAGTGAAACTAGGGAGGATTGTGGAAAGAACAAAAATGGAATATGGCTTCAAGAAGACAGATGGCGATTGACGTTGTATTTTAACTTTTGATGCTTAAAATCGGAAGACAATTCCACATGTGTGATGTGGGAGAAATGTAATTGTTAGATTAAGTAATTGGTTGCATCAAGCTAGTTCAACAGTAAAACTGTGAGGCGTAGTTTTCAATCTAGTAGCACGCTTAAATTCATGCAGTCAGAGCACCGAGGAAAAGCTCATCAAGACTGTGGCTATGTAAATATCTGTAGAAAAGAAAAGTAAGCCACGTCACGTCGGTGAGAAAGTGACTGATGTCAAGAAGTCTGATCAAGATCGATTTCGTTACAGACTCTTTTGTCAGGAATCTCGATATATACAGCTGGAGCACCAAACCAGATATGGCAGTAGTATTCAATGCACAGATGAATGGTAGATATATAAATGTGCAAGATGGATTCCGACTGGAAGAATATTCGTGCGCAACCCTTTCAGCGAAGTTTTTTTGTAGTAAACGTAGCAATTGTTTCAATATAGTCGCTTCACTTGATCTTAGTGGATAACGTGTGCCCTAGAAGGGGTTTTGTATACATGCATAGGTAAAGGCATATTTATCAAAGATTAAGAATAAAACAAAGATAAGAAAAATTAAAAAAAACTCATTTAAAACTCCGTACTGTCAGAAGTGACTAAAAACCAGAGATTACACCGCAAACACCATTAGATCCTATCGGTGTCATATCGGCCACACCAGCTCGTAAAACAAGTAAATACAAAAGTGACATGCATTTCAAACTTATCCTTAAAATTCTGAAGTAATACTACGTATGATAAACATTCATTTTGGAACCTGTGTATATATTGATCTGTATATCTCTCCTTTTATTGTAATCCAACCGTAATATCTGCAATTTTAATTTGAAATTGAAAAGATTTCTGGGATATGTAATTGATTACATGATGTATATAAAAAAAAGCAGAATCTTTCATTCGGTTAACAACATTGTTAAATTTATAAAAAATAAAACACGTGTGGCTCATGCAGGGAATAGTAAACATAGATTTACAAAATTACATAAAATATACGAGTCCTCTGTTGATAACACATATACACTACTGTTCAAAAGTTTGAAGACACCCCTAGAATTAGCATATAATGAACCTGACAGAAGATGATAAAAAAAACAATGAAAAAGAGCTCGTAGATTCATTGAAAAAAGAATAGAAATAACTATCAAATTAATTCTTTGAGAAACTTTTGCAACGAAAAAATTGTACTGAAGTAATCATGGCTAATGAAGGGTATTTTGACAACAGCAAAATTTAATCATAATTTTTTTTTTTTTTTTTTGTTAAAATAAAATTTCTAACAAAAAATCATTTCTCACTTTTTAAACCATGTATAATAATTTTCTCTTATTTAAAGTACAAACTTTTTGGACTAAATTTAAAAATTTCTAGCGGTGACTTCAAACTTTTGAACTGTAGTGTACAGGACTAGCTATAAACAATGTGTATCAACACACCCACAGACAGACATAAGTTTTTAATAATTTCCCCTCAAACAAGGCGTTAATGCCACTATGACACAAAGGATTAATACGAGTGAAAGAGAATGAGAAAATATAGAAGGAAGCGGAAACCCAATCTTATACAGGAAACAAGTGATAAACTTCTACTTCTATTCAAAAGACGGAGAAGGTGTGAACCAAGCGATAGGCGAAACTATCTATTCCATATATGTATGCATCGATCTTAACCCGTATATATATATATGCCTTCCAGATTATTTTAATGTATGTATGTATATATATATATATATATATATATATATATATATATATATAGATTATTTTAATATATATATATATATATATATATATATATATATATATATATATATATATATATATATATATATATATATATAATATATTATAGATTATTTTAATATATATATATATATATATATATATATATATATATATATATATATATATTAAAATAATCTGGATGGCATTCCCTAAATAAGCATCGGAAATGGATAAGGACAGGATTCCTCTTCTGCTGCTTTCCGTAAATACCTTTGTAATCTGCAGACGCAACACCTTATGCATACACTAGGCTAAAAGAGGAATGACACTTGGCATAGGAAAATTATGAATCCATTTCCCCCTCCCCCATCTATGTTTTTTTAAATACTTGATCTTGTATCTAAAAAAGGTATTATTATTCACATTAAATTGCTAATGCATTATTCCCTTGCAAAGAATTATCCTCAGTATACAAAACATGGTTCGGCTTCAACTAACCCACGAACCGTAAAAAACGAAATCAAAATAAATCTCATTTCGTGACATGCAATATATCTGTTAATTTACTCTTGCCAAATATGTCATAGTTTATATCTTAAAATATTTAAGACCGATTTTAATTTTATTTTTAATTTTATACTTATTTTAACCCACAAAATAATAATAATAATAATAATGAAACGGAGACTTAACATAAAGAATAAGACCAGCGTACCAAAAGAGAGGATGGAACATCAAATTCGAGCGGGGTCTCAGAGAATCAGGCGTTATGAAAAAAAAGAAACAGATTCTTCTGGCGAAACAAGACCTTCAAAGGTGATGCCAAGACAAGAAACTATATCGAGAAATGGAAAAAATAAAACAGAGATAAATGACAGGCTTTATATCCAGCAAATCGAGGAGTTCTGGTGAAAGATGTTGGGAAACTAAAAATGCACACTGAAAGAGCTACAAGGATCAAGCGACAACAGGAACAACACATACATATAGTGTGGCAAAAGTGGACAGATGTCAATGTTACTGAAACAACCGCTGCCACCTACAAAACCAAAATGTAGAAGGCACCAGGAATAGACCGAACAGAGACAAAATTTTGGAAAAAAAAAAAAACATATCTAGAACCCACTAAGAACTCGCAGGGTCGTATAATGATATAATCCTAAACCCCAAATGACCCAACTGACACACGTGTGGAGTAACATACCTACAAAACAGAAGAGACGCAGAACCCGAAGAACTATAGGCCCATCACCTGCCTACAATGTAGAAGATCCTGACATATCATAACCGAGAGGACATACAACTTCCTTGAGAAAACAATTTACTCCCAGCAGAAGAGAAGTAATGTAAATGAGGAAGTTACGGTTGCAAAGACCAAGTAATTTTCATTAAAACAATATTAGAAGAGGTGAAAACAGAAAAGAAAATTATCGATAGCATGGAACCAATACAGACTGGGGCTCGTCGGTGTATCACACTCATGGATAGAAAATAAATAAAATATACAGAGCATGTCCCACAACGGTCAAATTCTTAAAGAAGAGCATGAAAAACTAGAAGACTATACTAAACCTAATCCATACAATCGGGTCGTTGACATCGACCCCAATCAACATCAAAAGCGGCATCTTCCAAGGAGATTCATTGTCACCACTACACTTCTACTTTGCATTAACGCCGCTTAGCTGCCTATTGAATAACAGCAGCAGCTACGTATACAAGTCACAGAAAGGCAAACTGAATCACCTCTTCTATATTGATGATCTTAATACATTTGCCAAGGATGACAACCAGCAGAAAAACATAATGAATATTGTCAAAACCTCCAGCGAAGACATTAGGATGAAGTTCAGATTCGACAAATGTGCCAAAGTTACCTTCAAATGCGGTAAAGTAACGAAAAATACAGATTTAGACCTTGATATCAAGAACAAGATTATGGAAAAAGATCAAGAGAATATATACGAATGATTAGGAATTAATTAAGAAGATATAATATTCAAGTATGGCGAAAAAGATCCGATAAGAATCTTATAGGATACTAGAAAGCGAGCTTAATTTGGGCAATAAAATGAAGGCTATCAACACCTTAGCTATACCCGTAGCAACATACAGCTTCAACATTATTAATTGGAAGTTGAATGACGTGAAAAAATGCTTTCCCAAAAGAGGATGCACTATCTGAAATTAGATGTTGATAGGCTGTACGTACCAAGAGCATTATGAGACCGAGTTCTAATCCTACTTAAACTAATTCTGAAAATTACAACTGGATTGTAAGCATACCACACAAAAAACAATAACAATCTATTACAAATAGTAAAACACCAAATCTACTCCATCAACAAAGAAGTTGCACTCTTTAAGAAACAACTTAATACATCTGTATCTCTGCCAACAAAAAACGAAGCAAATACCATCTACGCTAAACGAGCAAGACAAGAAGAAAAACAATTTGGCCAAATGAAATTACAACAAAAAAATGCTGGGATAACAAGGCGTTGCATGGCAAAACCTAAAAAGAACGAAAGAAACGGATATGGACCAACAGAGAACACGTCAGTGGCAGAGGAGCACCGGGTTGAAATCTAAAACAGAAGGCCCAATTATTGTAGCTCAGGACCAAAGACCCGCAAACAGATCTTATCAAAGCCATATAATCAAAGATCGGACTAAACCAAAATGCAGAATCCGATGAAACTGTCGACAATATTCTCTCACGATATCCCGAACTAGCCAAAAATGAATATATCCACAGACATGGCAAGGTAGCGACATATGTGCACTGGAAGATAAGCAAGAAGCAGAAATTCGAAACCACTGAGAAATGGGATAAATACCAACCAGACGCAGTTATCCAAAATAACGAATAACTATCCGATGAGACATGCTAATTCGAACTGACAGGGAAATCCTTGGTATTATCATGCAAGACAAGAAATTCATGAAGTGTATGCTTATTGACATAGCATTGCCATCTGAGAGAAACACCTCCAAGAAAATTATGGCGAAATTGTCCAAATACAAGTATCTGAAGATCGAGATCAATAGGATGTGGGGATTGAAGACTGAGACTGTACCAATCGTAATCGGAGCTTTGTGCCTCGTGAAAAAAGGAATGGACAATTTTACTAACAATCTCCCAGGTAAAATCAACAAACAATTTTCCCTGAAGATCGTCCTACTAAGAATCTCCGATATACTAAAAAAATGTGCTATCAGTTAAATGATAATTCTACTATAAGGTCTAAGGACCATAGTTTGAACCTGGCTCTAAAGGATACAAATCAGGAAACATAACATACACAAATTATAATAATAATAATAATAATAATAATAATAATAATAATAATAATAATAATAATAATAATCCCTCTTATTATAATGAAAGAACAGAAATTCAGGAAGCGTATACGTATTGACTTAGCAGTATTATCTGAGAGAAACACCTCCATAAAAACTAATCGAGATATTGTCGAAATACAAGGACCTGGAGATCGGAATTAATAGGATGTGGGGAATGAAGGCTGAGACTGTACCAATAGTAATCGGAACGCTGGACCTCATGAGAAAAGAAATGGACAATTTTACCTACAGTGTCCCAGGTAGCATCAACATACAAGTTGCCCAGAAAATGGCCCTACTAGCAACGTCTCACATACTAAGAAAAGTGCTATCAATTAAATGAAAATTCTCCTATAGGGCCTAAGGACCATAGTTTGGGATACAAAGCAGTAAACATAACATACGCAAACAATAATAATAATAATAATAATAATAATAATAATAATAATAATAATAGAATAATACCAGTGGTAATAGGTGCACTTGGAATTATAAAAAATGGAACAAAACAACACATTGAAAGAATCCCTGGAAACCCCAGCTTAAGAGACATACAGAAAATTGTCTTATTAAGTACAGCACACACACTAAGGAGAACTTTGTCTATGTAACGCTAGCAACTTCATCGGAAAAAAAAAAAAAAAAAAAAAATTAACATGAAATGTGGCCATAACAACATACCACGACCTGCCTTAGGTCTTTCCGCAGACTTGGTAGGTAGTGTGTCCATAGCAGAAATCGAATGATGATGATGATGACAATAATAATAATAATAATACATAAATAAATAACACCGTCTACTTTTTACCTACAGGTGTAAACCATTTTATCTCTAGTCAGTGAAAAAAGACTTCGTAGCATTTTACAATAGGTAGCGTTTGAACAGGTGAATTCCTTTCAAGCGTGATTGAAATTTAGGGCACATCTACATACGGTGAAAAGTGACATTCCAATGCGTCTTTCTGTATTACCCGAGTTTGTATTGTGGATTTTAAATGTTTTCTTTTTTCATTGTGAAGCTGAAAATGGGATTAAATGAGTTGATTTACTTTAAACAGTAGAAAGGAAAATGTGCTGCAATAACTATATATATATATATATATATATATATATATATATATATATATATATATATATATTGAACAATAAAAAAATATTAAAAAATTAAAATCTTCCGACACACTAGGTTGTAGATTAATATTCTGTCTTTTTTCATTATTATTTCATTTAGATTCCTCGCCAAAATGGCCATCATCTGGAGAAGAAATATTTCTGCTTGCTGGTAGCAGTAAACTACAGAAATGAATGTCTTGCTGGAGAAAATGAACTTTTGTCTGTAGTTTTCATTTGTTTTATTTTTATTTTTTTTAATTTTTAACATGAATCTTTTAACATTCCTTGTGTTGGTCAAACAGTCACTTTTAAGTTGTTATTTGAGATAAGAGTTGGATGGATCTATGCTTCTCTGAATTCCCTTGGTCAGTATGACAGTTTTATTGGTCCTGGAGAGGGGATGTGTCTCTGTTTAGTGTTTGTGTGTGTGTTATTTGGTTCTTAGGGAGTGAGTATGATAAGTGTAAACGTGTGTATTGCTGTGGGTGTGTGTTATCATTTGGCTCATTAGGGAGTGAGTGAGTATGATGAGTGTAAGTGTGTATATTCGTGTGGGTGTGTGTATAAGTGTGAGGCCTCCACACCTCCGTAAGCATGTGGGTGAGAAATATGGGTAGGTTTTGATTTGTTGAGTTATATATTAGTACTATCTATATTGTTGAATTTATGGTTTAGGCCGGCTGGATATTGTGTTTTTAGACGTTGTATTCACTTATTTTCATGGGACTCTAAAATCTTTCTAATGTTATCTGCTCTGAACTTTTCTATTCTCTCAATTATAGTGAATTTGGCATGGGTTTTGAAATCGTGTTTTTCCAGGCGGAAATGTTGTTCTACAGGTAATAATATTTCATGGGGAGTCGACTTAATTCGATTGCGATAATTATTAATTCTGTAGTGAAATGGCCATTCAGATTTTCCTACATATTGTTTCTGGCATAGTGTGCATTCTAGGAGGTAAATTATGTTATGACTTCCACAGTTAGAATCGTGGTAGATTTTGAAAGTAGTTTTAGTGATTGAGCTAGTGAATGAATTCGTGTGTTTAATATGGTTGCAACATAAACTTCTTTTGGTGTAACATGGTTGGGAAATCCTGTTGTTTTTGTTCTTAGTTTATTACGGATTACCTTGTCCCCTGAAATGTGGTTACTACCTATGATTTCTTTTAGGTTCTTAGATCTACGATATGCAAGAAGGCCGGGTTCCTTAAACAATTTTTTTAGGTCTGGTTTGAGATGTAGTATTTCCCAGCGACGTTTGATTATTTGGGATAGTGGAGGCAGAGTGTGGTCGAAAGTGGTTATATATATATATATATATATATATATATATATATATATATATATATATGTATGTGTGTGTGTGTGTGTGCGCGCGTGTGTATGTGTGTGCGTGACCTTTTTGTGGTGATAGTGCTATAGATGATAATTTTGTTAGTAAGTTGTTCGCTAGCTTCATAAGAGGACATTTTGATCTAGATGACTGAGAACGTTCCGGCAGACATTAATGATGAACAGATCAAAATGCTGATCAAGATAACATGACGCGGGGTATGATAGAGATACTCCTCATATCTCATATTTGAAAACATGATAACGTGTGTCGATAAGATGCTTCAAGTACTTACAATGTACTTCATTTAAGACATATATATCGACGAATTATATTTTAATTTTTTTTAAAATCTTGCTCACCTTGTTTATAGTGAGTAAAAATTAAGTTATAACGGAAGATATTATCCATGTCTTTTGTTTGTGGGGAGGATATAGTCATTTGTTACCTTTTCTAACATTCTTTAAAGAAAATTGTATTTGTCTGGCAAAATTAATAATTTCATTACTTAATTCTTTATCGAACAATGTATGGGAATAAGAAATTTAGCCTGATTTGTCATATGTTTTAAATTAAGCAACGTCAAGACAAGTGAGTACCTAGGTGGGTGACCGCTGGAGAATAACAGCTGTCAGATCCGACGTCAGAGCCGTGTTCCAATTCAATTCGAGTTCGTTATATTCACTTACACACAAATCCCCTGGGAAAAGTTATGACCCGACAATGTTTTCTCCAGCTATGGATTAAATAGAAGGATAAGTAAGATAATTATTATCTCCAAAATACTCTTTCAGACTAAAAAAATCTGGCTTTAAATAACCTGTAAAATATTATAAAGCAGTAAAATATCAATTAATATGACAGCATTTTCATACATATTTTGATTAATCAATGTTTGCTGTTTTCATATGAAAGTTTTAAATTGTATCTGATTAAAGGTAAATTAAGAGAAAAGTGCTTATTAAGTTCGTAAAGGTAGAGCCGAGGTTTCTTTAAACTGTTTTTTTAGTTAATTTGCTTTTTTCGCCAGTATGATTAAATCATCAATATATCAAACATATAATTTCTATTTCTAAGTGAGCCATAGAGAAATTAGATAAATAGGGCAGAGTGGTAACCCCATAGCCACGCCAATAGTCTGTGTGTAAACGATGCCGTAATAGTCATAAAATGTATTTGTGTCATGCAAGATGGAATTTTACGTAGAAGTATTGGTTTAATTTTCGCAGGTGTTGAGGAACGTTTTGTATTATTATTTCTGTAGAATCTCTGACAGGAACAACGGTAAATCGACGTTTTGCAAATAAGGAGATAAGAATAACATCATTTGGTAAAGTAATATTTGAAAAGAATTAATGGAAATATGATTATACTAATTTGGCAAGTACAGTAGAAAGAGTAGGTTTAAATTTTGTAATGATATATAAACGCAGGTAGGAATTTAGAACTGTATGGGAGCCAACTATGTGATTTTATATTCATTTATATTTCGGGTGAATATTGCGGTTTGATATAGTCGATTTTGGCATTGTTAGCCACAATAAGTTTGTTTATTTTTGGTTTGAAGATGCTAGTTGCATTTATTGTCTCCTTTTAAAAATTTAGTTTTGTAGTCAAGAGTTTAAATTTACATTATAATGTGTCCTGTTTCGAGTTAGCGGTCTCGTTTACGCGTTCTTGTGTTATAATGTCTGTTATTTCTGATTAAGTGTAAGATTCGTTTCATGTAATTATAACTAACTTAAAATTGTGTAAGCATGAAACTCGAGTTCCGACTAGAATCACCCTTGCATTCCGCCGCACACCCACAAAAGCTCCACTTCCTATCAAAATTCAATTAGTCTCTCATTAAAAGTCCATACCTGTTCAAACTTTTGTATCTGAAAGGCAAACAGAGTAATTTCTAAAAAGCTATCTATTCTTTATCCGACATTATTTTCTAGTTCTCTAAATATTATTTTGTTGGTACCCAAGTGTAAGTAGACGCCATGCTTTTTTTTCTAAACAGTGGAAAAGTACGCTGTGAATTGTTGTGTATCTGTGCAAGCGATTGTGTGAAAATTAGTACGAGAACGTAATGGAAATTTCCCGACCCAACCGTAAAATACTAAAGTCTGATTAATTAAATAATCATAATTTAGAAACCATTTCTTGGTTTGACCAAGAACGTTTCTGTATTCCGACTTATGTTTCTTCGTGTCAGCAGAAGTGAGAATTAAAACATATATGTTTATTTTGTTGAAAACCTCGTGTAAATATGTAATTTACGACCTTACATGCATTTAAATGTAAAATATATTGTACAGATCACGAATGTCGTTAATGAGCAGCGGGCAGATTGCAATGTTTACGCAGTAATTTAGCAATTACATGCATAAAACTATCTTTCAACCAATTTGAACCCATGACGTGTCACGTGGTGATAAACATGAACCTTAAATAAGAAAGGTTTGCGTGCGCGTCAATGTTCCAGTGAGCATGCGCAGTAGCTTGGAGCCCAGAAAAACCAATATGAGGTATGTATTTCTCGCCGATATTTAGCTTTGTTTAATTTCTCTTAGAAATTCCTACGCGCGGTCGTACACACGCGTACACAGACACACACACACACACACGCGTTCACACACATACACACACACACACACACACACATATATATAAATATGAAGAGAGAGACACGCGCAAAATGATATTATACCTATATATATATATATATATATATATATATATATATATATATATATATATATTATATATATACATGTATATATATATATATGTGTGTGTGTGTATATATATATGTATATATATATATATATATATATATATATATATATATATATATATATATGTCTGTGTGTCTTATGTTTGTGTGTCTTATGTTTGCACTTATGTATTTTACGGATTCAAGCATATCTTTTCTAATTAATTCGAACGGTTTTGTAGAATTCATTAAATCTGAAAATTCTACAAATGGAATTACTTATCAATATTTTCTCAGTAATTATCCTTGCATTATTTTGTATTCACAGATTATCGCGGTAGATTCAGAGCTCATTATAAACTTTAATATCCAGTGAAAATCCTTATTTTCTACGGTGGTAATTGCAAATTGGAAAAATCTTTCCATTTATACCTCTGAAGATGAGGTCTCATGTAGGGACAAACGCAGCGAAATTGCTTCTTCGATTGAGCTGTCGCGGTTTGATTCTTATTAAAAGTGAATTTGGAATAGCGAAAGATTACCGTCTTTTAAATACATACACGAAATGTAGCCTCGATTCCCAAATGCAATCACGTTCTTGTAAAATCATATCTTCTTATGTGCGAGAAATAATTACATTTTCATCTATTTATCTCAAACTTTGAATCTACCCATCTCTTTAAATACATCCATAAAGTTATTTAATAAGATGAGTTAAGCTTAGGAAATATGAAATATCAAGAAGGCTTGCTTAACATCAAGGCTTAACAACTGGGCCTATCAAGTAAATCACTACTTGAAATAATGTGCTCGTGTGCTTATTTCTAACAGCCTTGATAAATACGTAAGCTTCACAGCAAAGTTTTATTTAAGGATTGTCATAATTTCTTTGGAAATCTGTGAAGTTGTTTCCCCGTTTCACAACTTGCTATTCAGAGTAGTTCAAGACATAAGTGATCATGATTCTCCATAGATTCTACTTGTTATTATCCGAAAATTGCCATAACTTTATGTGACATACAGGTTGCGATGGATAAATTGTCGCTCTATTATATTTTTAATTTCGCGCATGCGCGTTGCTTGTTTTTTTTTATTTCTTATTTTGTCGACTGCACAGTATAGTAGGGTAAGATGGACACCTTCTTTGAGAAAATAACGCAATTCACTACGCCAGAAATTTGGAAACGGCTTGATGTACTGCTTGGTATTCGCGCCGGAAGCTCTAATCCGAAAATTTCAGAGTGTTTGGGTGTCAATCTTAGAACAGTGCAGAGGATTTGGAAAGAGTTGGATGAGTCTAATAGTGATTACGAAGGTATGGCAGCAGCTCGTAAAAATAATGGTGATAAATAAAGAACTCCGATTCAACACGGACACCTAAATCAAGTGGTTTGAGCGGGTAGTGCTGCTATGGATGAAGAAGGTGGCTGCTGGAAGTTCCTGTGTCTGGCAACAGGACTGTACCATGCCACACAATCAGAAGAACCCAGTCATGACAATTCCTGCGATCACATCAGCTCTTACATCTGGCCACCTTACTTCCCAGATTGTATCCCTCACCCTTGAGTATTATGTGTTTGGCGCAGCTGAGCGAGAGACCAACAAAACTCCTTGTAACACCAAATATGAACTGAAGGTAACTATTATTATAGTATTCACAAACTTAAACAAGGGTGTTTTTCAGAAGAAATGCAGGGGATTCCGAAGTCTTCTGGAGGCCGTGGTTGAAGCCAGTGTCGGTTCTATTGAATAAATTTACTCTGTAGTATTTCAAGATATTTTTGTGTAATTTTGGGAAATATATCTTTTAAAATGAGATGTCAGTATTATATTCAATTTTGCGTAATTTGCACAATAATGCATACATTGCACACGGTATATCTCACTGGTTTTCTGTTGCGTTCTAGAGAGTTTTGAATTTAGAGTTATATTCCAACATGTAGATGATCATGGCTCTCCATAGATTTGTCTTCTTTATTATCCGTCTATTGCCATGTTTTTTTTAACTTATAGCTGTTGTTTCCTGTTGATTTCGTCACAACTTAGAATGTAGAGTTATTCTTCAAAACGTAGTTGATCATGGCTCTCTACCGATTAAATCGCTTTATTATCAGGGAATTGTCATGATGTCTTGGGAAATAGATTGCAGTGGTTTCCCGTTGCCCTCTAGACAGTTTTGAGTTCAGAGTTGAACTTCAAGGCGTAGATGATGATGCTTTCCACCAATTCCTTTCATTTATTATCTGTGTATTGCCACCATTTCTTGGGTAAATTAGGGGAGTTTTTTCCCATGAATTCTTAATAGTTTTGAATTTAGTGTTTTCTTTCAAACGGTATTTATATTGCTTTATTTTTTGTGAATTACCATGAATCTTGGAAAATAGATTGGAGTGGTTACCCATTGACTTCTAGACAGTTTTGAATTCGGAGTTGTTCTTTAAAACATGCATGATCATGACTCGAAAATTATTTTGCTTTATTATCCGTGAAATGTAATGGATTTTGGTGTAATATATTTAAGTGTTTTTCGTTTGCTTTCTAAGCTGTTTTTAATGTAGAGTCTTTTAAAACGTAGATGTTCATGGCTCTCTACCACTTCCTTTTGATGGAAATTGAATGCTGCCAATCTGAACTCAACTCGCTAACACTGCTTTTCCTGGCGATATATGTTACGTTCTATTTAAAGACACATGAGGTTTACCACCACGACCTTGCAATAAATTCCTGATCTTGTACTCATCATTCTCAGATTATTGGTATCGATTTGCCTATCGGCTTGCTCAATGGCTGAGATAGTTGTGCATTTAATAGGCTACCTGATGGTAAGAACATTGCGTATTGCTTCGATCCCAGAACGTCGAAGACAAGTAAGTATAATTCCCATACATATATGATTGAAAATGAATTACATTCTACTCTGAAACTGTTAGAAAATACCTAAGCAGGTATCCATTAATCTGGAGAAAGTATGGAATCTAGAAGTGCAGATTGGCTCGCTAATCACTTGGAGACACCGGCTGAGGTACATTTTTCTTCCTTTAATACTCACTGTAGTAAATACTGCAACTATGATGAGGAGAACTTACCTACAGTTGCTGAAAGAGAGTGCGTAATCTGCAGTGATCGATTGTTTGAACACGGCCTGTATGCTCGATCCGTCAGTAATGGCGAATAGAGGCTTTTTGCCATGATAGCTATCGACAGCTCCAATTTGCTTCGTCTAAATAATATCTTTCACAAAGCGTTGGTTAATCCACAATATGACGGCACTTTCACAATGGTGGTGCACATTGGGACCCTCTCGCAAATTCGAGATTAAGAACTCTGTGACAAATCGACCTTAGTGAGTTTTATGCTCGGTTCTCTTAGTCGGAACGCTAAAGTGCTAACCACTTGGTCACTTGAAAAATTTCTACTACTTTCACATGTCAAATAAGCATGTCAATGTCAGCTGTCCTTATTACCAATAAGTGGAGCAGCCAATTAGTGCTCTCCTGCGTGTAATTGTAGCTATGTCAAGTAATATCAGTTATTATCAGATTTTATCTCTTTTTGATTAACACGAGATGGAGTGGATTAACATTACGAATAAGGATTCGTATCGGCAATCAGAAATTGAAATTAAAGTTATCCTTCAAGCCGTATATTGTCATGGCTCTCCACCGGTTTCTTTCCTTTATTATCTGTATTTTGCCATTTTTTCTTGGGTAATTTAGGGGAGTTGTTCCCATTGATTCTTCACAGTTTTGAATTTAAAATTAGCATTCAACATGTAGATGCTAATGGCTCTCCGCCATTTAAATTGCGTTATTATATGTGAACTGACATGAATCTTGGGAAATAGAATCGAATGGGTTTCCGCTGCCTTCTAGATTGTTTTGAATTCAGAGTTGCCCATCAAAAAGTAGATGATAATGGCGGTGTGTATCCTGAAAAAGATACACATAGAGAAGTCAGGATTAATCGAACCAGTCGATATTCTTATATTGATACACTATCCATTTTGATTCGTGGCTTCCCACTGAAAACGCCTGCAGTGATGGATTTTGGTTATCATGTGTATTCTGACTGGCTAGCGGCTACAGACCGGCAACAATAGATGCTACATCGTTTGCAGAATTCATCTCTTTGATTATAGATTTATATATTTTGTGACACTATAATCTTTCTTCTAAAAATCTTATTTGGTGATAAATCTTCCGTTCTTTTTTCTCATCGATAATTCTTAGCCGCCCCATGCCTTGTCGGCAATTGAATAATTATCCTTCGTCACACCACTGCCGATAGAGAAGAATCTGATCAATTATCTAGGCGCCGTGGCGTCGGGTTATTGCCTTGTGAGGCTATTATTGTTGACCATTAATAATGAGAAACGAGTTCGGTCCTCACTGGTTAGCCAATGCAAAACATTCAACAGTAAATAACCCAACAATTCTTGATAGGTGAAATCAACCAACCATTTGATCTATCATCTGTCCATAACAAAATGGACAGATATGAAATTTGCCAACTTTTTCCTGGATTTTATGACAGAGCACATCAAAATAAAATATTCGCAGGCTACTCATTTGTTTATATAAATTTGACACTGATATAAATATTTATTATGAGACAGTAGCGCTCATTCTTGTCCCATATCACTGTGGTAATATTTGGCCTCACAATTTATGTATGGGTTAAGTCAAAAATTTAAATAGTCTAAATAGTTACAATACCTCATCTCACAAACACAAACAGATATTCAGAGTAGAATTCTCTAATCACCCTGAAAAGCCCGAGCCTTTGAATATTTGTTTACAATTTAACTTCAGACGATCTTATATATACAAACGATTGCCGAAGAAGGTGAAAAAATGGCTGGCTCATTCTATCACACCACCTCTACTTTATCATTATAAGAATCAGATTAGAAAAAAGATGGATTATCTCTGCCATATCTAGACTGGAATGGTTCAATCCTCACATTCCAGACCGCAGAGAACAAAAATTGAATACGCGGCCTTGTGAGTAATGACTCGAATATTTATTTGAGTTCCATACTTTAGCCATACTAGTAGTCATACTAGATGTAACATTTAGAGCTAGGCCACGTCATGCCCTCTCATCAGAGTCGATCCATCATTAGTTCCTCGGTGTTTCAAATATAATCTGAAAGTTCAAAAACGACGGCTTTTTCTCAAGGAATACCAATTTTTAAAACATACTCTATTGTAGATGCTTTCATGTTAAATTCATCAAGT
>CAHIKZ030005435.1:4792500-4850000 GCA_903632075.3 Acanthosepion pharaonis | reverse complement strand
GTTTTCTTCTTCTTCTTCTTCTTCTTCTTCTTCTTCTTTATCTGATTCTTCGTTCATTCATTCATCTCTGCATCAATTTCTTTATAATCATTCTTAAATGCAACCAATGAAAACATCGGGATGCATTTCCTTCGCTTCCCGCCCTTTTCTTCGCGATGGAATGCAAAACGCTCACCAGCGGGCGTCTCACTGAGGCTGCATGAAGGAAATAGTGATTATAGATTGGAAGAGGAGGATTTGAGAGAAATTTATAATGATGATGATGGAGACACTAAAAGGAAAGCATGACAAATAAGAAAGGAAAATAGCGATGATGGTGATGATAATATTAACAATATTCTTAATGCACGAAGGAATACAAAAGAACGAATCAGATACTATTAAGTTAGTAAAATAGAGGAAGAAGTGAAAATAGTTATTATGGCCTTGGTGAAGGCGGATAGCAGCGACAAAGAGGAAGAAGATGGAGGAAGAGAAACAGTTTAATATTATTGGTATTAATAATAGAAAAATAAAGATATTGAATACGTGCTAGAAGAAGAAGAAGTAGAAGAAGGGGAGAGGAAGAGGAGAAGAAGAGGGGGAGGAGGATGGGGAAGAAGAAGAAGAAGAAGAAATAGTGAATTTATACAACAATAGCATAGAAAGCTTGAAACCTTCAAAACCAGGAACAAGTCGACGTCAAATGGAATTTGCATTGTAAAATATTGTTGTCCAATAAAACAGAAGACAAACTCAATTATATCGAAATAGTTGACAGTTAATTCAAAGAATTAAGGTAAGGAGAATAGGTCCACAATTGCGGAAACACCTATTTTTTTGCTATATATATATATATATATATATATATATATATATATATGGATATATATGAAAGAAATATAGCACACACATGTTATATATACACACACATCTATCTATATCTATCTATCTATCTATATATATATATATATATATATATATATATATATATAAAAGGTTTTTATTTATATTTCTACATCCTATCTTATTACTATGTATGATATATTTAGTTGATACACGTGTTTAATTTGGACAGGAATAGACGTGTTCGCTATCGTCCGTTTCTAAATCCTTCCTTGACTTTTGTACAAGAGTAGATGTTTATATCGTGTTTCCTGCTTAGGACTGAGTTTCCTGCTCTTGCTGCTAAAAATCTTCTCATTTCATTTCCTTCTCGGTAACCCTCTTGCGTCTTAGTGACATTATCGCCTTCTTTGGTGTGAAATGAGTAAAAAATGAAAATTTTAGAAGTACCGCCATTCAAAGTCCACTAGACAAGGCATTCATTTCTTTATTAAGTCACTCGAATTCTCAGGCGGTTTGTCTTTGAACTCGAATATTTACTAAACCGTTATGTCTGATGTAGCACATGTGTCCAATAAAGAGATCATATTAACTTTATTAAGACTTTCAAATACACTGGCCGGTGGATGTAATTCTCGCTGTTAATAAAAAGAAGAAAAAGTAGATCATCTCCTGAAATATTTGTAATAATGTCGAATAAAGTATTTCAAAATATACACTAATTAACTACCTATATATCAATTATTAATTCTCTACTTAAATATTATATCTCTCTGACCATAGGTCAATTGTGATTCATTTAAACACACGGAATCATACCAAACTCCTTACTTGTAGAAAATACAAGTATAATAGGCACATCCATATGTAAAAAACGAATAAAAATAATGGAAGCCCTAATAATAAAAAAGAAAAAGGCAACATTCAACAACATCAACTATGAACACGGTCACAATGTGCTGGCCGTGTTTTTAAAATAATAAAACAGTCTCATCACTCTATAAACCTACAAAAAAATTTACACATCACAAAATTAAGTAAAAACAAAACGCTTGATAATAGCTAACAGAATTATCGAAAGCACATCATACAGAACATTTGGACAAATTTTTACATACATTATGCCCAGGAAATAAATCACAAATACAAACAGAATGAAATATATGAAAATAAAAAGCTTAATTCCTTTAATGAAACTTGTATATATATATATATATATATATATATATATATATATATATATAGAACATCTGGGCAATTTTATGGACTTTATGTCCAGAAAATAAAATACTTATAAAAACAGAAAAAATATATAAAAATAAAAAGCTTTATCACGTTATTGAAACTTTTTTGTATATATATATATATATATGTGTGTGTGTGTGTGTGTGTGTGTGTGTGTGTGTGTGCGTGTGTGTGTGTGTGTGTGCGCGCGCGTGTGCCTGTGTGTGTATTCACCTGTGTTTAATCGCAAATCTGTGATAGATTTTATACCGCGTGTGTTTCTTTAGTTTTGCCCATATTCAAACTGCGTCTCTGTTGTTCTCGAATAATTTAGATACTTTTTTTTACGTATGTGAATGTTTATATCGCTATCCCCTATTTGCTGCGACACTCGTATGCGTATCTGTGCATTCAGACTATGTATCGATGAGACGTCTGCGAATATATTAGCTTTGTTGAAGGTGTTTATATGTGTGCATGTACGATTGTGCATCATCTATACATGTACGTCATTATGTTTGTGTGTGTGTGTGTGTGTGTGTGTGTGTGTGTGTGGATGGACGTGCGTTCACATTACGGCATATCTGTGACTATGTGTGGTTAAGAGTTTCAGATATGTCAGCGATGTGTTGGTACCGTGCTCGAGAGTTTTAGGGTTTGTGAGGCACGTGGGTGTCGTATGGGTGGGGCAGGAATGTAGGTGTTCCTTGTGTGCTGCCAACAGCCAACTCTTCCAAATTCCCGTCCCTATCATCGTCTATTGTCCGAACGAAAGCAGCACCGAGTCTGGAATGCAACTTATTGAAAAGAAAACGGGGAGCGGGTGGAGGGGGCCGCCGGGAAACGCGGGTTGGTTGGGTCGGGGTCTGCAAGAGAGAAAAGGCAATGAGGGCGCTGGAAACTGTAGGATAATGCGGTTGATAAAGAACAAAAATAAGGAAAAAAAAAGGATGAAGAAGAGGAGAATGTCGTTATAAAGAAGACGGCGCTTGTTGTTGTGATAATGATGGTGGCGGCGGCGGCGGTGGTGGTGGTGGTGATGAAGATATTGGTGGTAGAGGAAGCAATGATTGCTTTCTGGTTGTCTTGATGGTGGTGGTGGTGGTGGTAGTGGCTCTAATGATAAAGATGGCGGGGAAGTTAGTAAAAGTGATGATGGCGGTGGAATGAATAGTGATGGTGGTGAAGGCTGTGATGTTTTTGGGTCTGTTAGTAAAAAAGGCGACGCTGACACCGAAAATGGCGGCGGCGGAAATAGCATTGACGCTGCTGCTGGTGGTGGTGGTAGTTGTCGACGTCGTCGTAATATTGGGAATGGTGAAGACAGGGATATTGTTGGTGACGGTGGCTCCAATAATATTGAGGGTACGATTAGTGTGAGTTAATAACGAAGAATTTTAAGGGTTTTAAACTGGTTAGCTTCGTAATATTTTAGCAATGGATCGTGCTACCAAATATATAGTCGGTGTCGACAGGGGTCTTGTTTTTACTTCTGGTTGGGCTGGCAATTCCAAATGCTGTTACAGTATTAAACAGAGTCATAAATAATTTCCGTATTTTTTATTTTTGTTTATCAAATTTATTCTTAAAAAAATAATATGCAATTACATCTTTATTCAATTAGATATTATTTGCACTGATCTGTTGTCACTAATCAGTTACCACTTAGAAATACTTTTGAATAAAATTCTACGTTTTCGAGCCCAAACTTTTCCAATAAACTCTTGAATCATCCTTTCACTAGAGAACAATTTCCCCATGAATAATAGTAGATATGTTTGCTTATCGTTCAATTCACACACCTCCCGGGTCTTTTAACCGGAAATAGAGATTTATTCATTGCTTCCTGTTTAGAGTTAGGTTTCCGTTTCCCTCTTAATTTTTCCATATCTTTTCCATCATAGTGGCGTTATATCCTTGCTATGGGTGAACTGAACCCCCCCCCAAAAAAAACCCCCCAAAAAAAAATAAACGGTATTTTGCAGCAATCAAAACCGTAATAATCTTTTGGTGTTAAGATAAATATAGTGGGTTAGGCTAGAACAGGCCAACAGGGTTCCAATTTTTTCCCATTCGGTTTTATTTGCTCTATATCGAATTTTTTTTCTTTAATCAAATCTGTACGCTGCCACTGCCGTGCAAAAACTAAGATATAGTAATTAACGCCAAATATCTTAAACCCTAAATATTATTTGGAGATAAGATGATATAGGTGTCATTAAAATTTGTTATCTAAAACGGAAATTACTCATGACTGGTCCTAATAATATAGAGAGATTTTCCTGGAGAGAGGGCTTCTGAGTATGACGATAAACTACATCAGGCAGCAAGGCCTTCTATCAGGAGGTTTTGAGGAGCGTAGAACCACCTCTTAATTGCTGTAGTTCCCTGGCCCACCTTGAAGAAGGGTAGTAGCACCTGTTAGCGTTCCATGTATGGGAAAATAGGTAATCCCCAAACTGGGTTCAAAACACCGTGAAAGTTTCAAATTGGGTTTGGAAGTAAAAATAACAATAAATTTTTTAAAAAATATTACCAGCAATAATTTTTTTTTTTTTTAAATTTTCTCTGCAATATATTTTTGAAAAATAATACCAGCAATAAAAATCTTGTCAGCATTAAATAATCCATTAAGGGTGATATACAGTAAAACCAAACATATAAAAAAAAAAAAAAACTGGAAATAGCCATGTCTTTTAAGTGTTATAAAGCTAGTTGATTTTATTATATGCCAGCCATTTTTGGGTTACTCAAAATCGATTTTTATTTTTACGGAATCCATTGAGCATCAAACTCACTACTCATTAATAGTAATAGTAATATTAGCTGTTTCCTTACAAGGAAATATTTGACATTCACTGACCGAGGAACCAGTAAGGCTCTCAGTTGAAATTTATAAAAACTTTCACTTAAAACATTTCTTAGGAAAAACAGATTCCTCAATCCATTAGCTCTACGTCTTTCCATTATTGATGGAAGGTGTCCTTTTTAACCTTTTATTTGAAATGATGTTGAATGTTGACATCTTGATTATGCCATTATTTTCTTTTCGAGTTACATGTGCTATGCATTTTAGTTATTGTTGATGTTGGCAGACCTCAAGTGATGTGGCAAGCAGTCTAGGAGAAGGAAAAGTCTAAATTCAGATTATGGAGATGGCAACAACTCGAGTATTTTTATATGCTGGCAAGTCGAAAAAATAAGTGGAGAGTAATGGTTGCTCTTCTTCTGAAAGGAAATGGTATATATTTTAACCCTCTTCCCACCGCAAAAAAAAAAAGATTATTATGAACACATACCTATACTGAAAGACTCTAAAAATAGATAAAACATTTCGAAAATCTAAATGACGAGAGCCACGCAGCTGATCTATTCCCTGATTTGGATCGAACAGCTCAGTGGAATAGTAACTGGCTTGTAACATTTAATGCCTTCAAAACCAAGGTTCATTCTTCAGTCTTGATGAATAGGCGCATTCACAATGAGGCCCTATGTCTGGAACCTCTGTTAGGTATAAAGCTCACCCAGGAGGGCAAGTGGAACTCGTATATATTTTACGTCACTAAATATGTTGGAAGAAGAGCTAGTTCCTTTTATCAAGACAGAAAGTACCTGGTTATTTCTGCCATGGTCTATCTTTGCAAAAATCTGATCAGATCAAAGATGAAATATTGCTGTTATATTTGGGCTGGGTCTAGTCAAACTTAACATTCCACCCTTGGCATACATCAATTTATTTTTATTCGCGGTCTTATGGGTGATTAATTATTTCCACACTACAAACTTTTTCCCACATACAAAACGTTGCAAGCCTCTAGTTACTCTACCGCTGATTTTAATACATATCCAGGCGAGCAGCATTCCTTGGTTCCAGTAGTATAAACTTGGACCCGCCACGGCCTCGAACATCAAGTCATCTTTAATACATTCATTGGTAAACTAGAAGCTCCACAGACAGATTCTTATCCAGGATTGTTTCGTTTTGGAATAGTCTCCGAAAGAAGCCATCTTTAATCACTACAATCATACCAGCTTCATCAAGTCGATTGTCAAATGTTATTTATCTTATATATCACTATATATGTTCATCTTTCTTCGTGTTTGTACACCTTTGCAACAATCTCATTTAGTAATCCGCTACCTTGAGTGGATCTTAGGCCTTTTATTGGGTGAGCAATAGTATGATCTGAAAAGACAAACGTACTCATATTAGAAACTGTTCAGCATATATCCCGTAAAGTATTGTTATGCTCATTTTATTGGGAATTTATCCAGAAAATGAGAAGCATCTCCAATGTTTGTGGTTTTGACCTCACTACTCAACTTCTGTCACTTATTCCATTATCGTTTATATAAATATATTCATGGTAATTCTTCTGAGGATCTTATCTCTTTGCTTCGTCGAGTTTTCCAATTTGTGTACAGATATATTTTGGCCCCTGGGTCTCATCATTCGACAGTTGGAATAGCTAGATTTAACCATCATTTTTTATACTCAAAGTTCCTTTTCTTGCACTTCTCGCTTGTGGAAATATCTTCTGGTTTCTTGATTTCACCTCAACACATGCAATGCAATGTCGATCCTCACCTGTACTCTCCTTGAATTCTGTTTCTTTCATTGTCATCTCTCCTTAATTATGTTTTTTTTTTCCAGAATCTTTCACTTTCTGTAACCTTGTGCGTCTTAATCATTGCCTTGATGGGGGTGAATGGATTTTTAAAAAATTTAAAGGATCTTAAGAATGGGAATATAAACCCATAGAGAACTTAATGGGAAACTATTCCACCATTTTTCCAAGAAGTCCCGTCACAGATAATGAAGAAAAATGGTGGAGAGTCTCAACTTTCACTTTCTGCTGTTAAGTATAAGTTTTGTTTCCATTTTCACTAAAACTTCGTCGTTGCTAACATCCTCAGCATCCTCCTGTAAAACCAGATTTCTTCCGCCTCTTGATCTGTGATGGTTTTTTGTGATGTCAAAGAACACTTGTTGCCACTGTTGTTATGTCAACGAATACTCATTGTCACTTCGTAATGATCGTTGTAATCGCAAATGCAACTATAATACGCCGTTGACCTATACTGGTGTCAGGCGCCTTCGAATATTACTCACACTAATAGTACTTGCTCCACAATGCTCGCTCGACAAGTAACCCGTATAGTGATCCGAATAGAGGAATAGTATAGTGCATAGAGTGGTGAATAGTGATCCATATATTAATAGATGATAGACTAGTAATGGCGATCCGTATAGTATAGAGAATAAACTACAAATAGCGATGAATTAAACGCAAAGCTAATTCCTACTTATGCATTTCCTTTATGACCACGTGGTCTACTTCATTCAATAATGGGATCGCCTGTGTTTGCTCACTGGCGATTTATGTCCAAACTCATGTGTCGGCAGCGACACTTTAGTCCTATATAAGAATGGTGTAGGGATAGGAAGCGATAAACATTGATAAGAGTGACAAAGCAGTTGAAAGCTATGATTGACCTCGTTCTGAAGAAACGTGACACGTAGAACATGTTTCAGTGGGGATTCACTTTCTCCGTTAATATTTAGAATGGTTCTAATTTTCCTCTAATCGAGGTAGTATCTAATCCCGTATTTCTGTTGCATGATCGGTGACTAAACTAGTTTTTAAACTGATTTATTTAATTATTGAGGGTGGCAGGTAGACACAATTTAGAGTTAAAAAACAAGATATCAAAAGGCGGATTAACTCTGCTGTAGGGTCAACAGCCATTTAACATCTATTCAAAAGAAGTACACTCTGAAAAAATACCTACTAGTCACCTTGCACCTGCTTTTCAGTTGATTCTGATTGTCGGTACTTAGAGTGTACTAAATTTGCAGGCCATGTACATAAAGCAATAATAATTTCTGCAGATATATCTACAATATATATAGACTGATACATTTTAATGGTGCTAAAGATGAATCTTACCAACTGCAGAAAATACTATATCATATAAATTGAAAAAAAAATGACTACAAATACTAAAACAGTAAGCCGAAAAAAAAACATAACTCAGCGTTAGTGAAATTTTACAAACGTTAGTAACAACATAGACTTTATTAAAAATAAAAATACAATAGTAAGAACTGACCCATGAAGATACGATACATTACAAAAAGCGTTGCAAGCGTGGAGAAGAGATAGTGGAAAATCGTTAAAACTGATATAGAAACCAAACACTCTGAAAAAAGAACTCCAACATTGAACTATTCATATTTACTTTTGCTGTAACAAGATAACTGGTCCGAAATAAAGAAAAATAAACAAAATCTGTAATAAAGAACTTCCGTTTATTTTAACCAAACTTGTACTAGTTAAGTATTGCTAGTCAAATACAGGGAATGCATCCCTATATATATATATATATATATATATATATATATATATATATATATATATATATATATATATATATAACCACTCTGGAAATGGTTCATATGAGCCTAAATCTTAGATCAAGGAACAGCTTGAGCAAACATAATAGATATTCATTGTTACATTTAACAATATATATATATATATATATATATATATATATATATAGTTGTATATTTAGGCAGCAATCCTTCCTTTATGCATGTTTCATTAAAAACGACAGACAAGGTACTACGGTTGAGCTTTTTATTTAATTTTTCTTGTGTTCTGACAAGAGCCTTCTTTTCTGGACGAAGGGTGTGTATGTCCGAATGTTTTGTATTTCCGAGCGCTTTCGGCTATACCTTTAGCCATTATCAAGGATGATTCGATTATCAGCTTAGTAGAGTGTGTGCGTTCTGCGTATGTTCAGTGTGTGGTAGTGATGTTTTTAATTTCCGAATACGGTTAGCACATTGTGGCTTTGTTCATAGTTAATATTGTTAAGAGTTGGCTTTTTCTTTTTTATTATTAGAGCTTCCATTATTTTTAGTCTTTTTTTGCAAGTGGATGCAGTTAATATATTTGTGTTTTCTACTAGTATGTTCCTAATAGTGTCGGGTAAATCTGAGTGTGTGTTTAAATGTGTTCTGATGGAGCTGTGATCAGATAGGTGTAACGTAAGGCGTCTGGATAAACATGTGGTTGTGTAGCCGAAGTAATTATTTATGAGTCCGGTTTGGTGAGGAACGCAGTTGGCCGTCTTAAATTTTTTATAATAGATAATAAGTTTGATTTTTTTATTCGGATCATTAGGAGTAGTATATTTCTTTATAATATGCCTTAGAGAAGATTCGTCTTGTCTGTAATTAATATGCATTTGGTTTTTGTAATAAATGTGTATGTGATTTTTAGCTGCGTGTTCGCTATCGTTATTACTTGTTTTGGGGAGGAATAGTCTAATTTGTTGGTCTATAAGGTAAGTTTTTTAATGAAACATGCATATATATATATATATATATATATATATATATATATATATATATATATACACACAAAGTATATGTATGTGTGTGTGTGTGAATATGTATTTATAGGTTCTTTGTATTTAAGCAGAAAATATACTTTAGTGCAAATATTATGGTAGACAACAGACATTTTGAGTCGATTAATGTTAATAATCAAATTTTCGAAATTAACAATAATCCTTCCCTGCTATTTCGTCAGAAATTGTCCGAACTTCGTTTCGGAAGAAAACTACAAAAAATATGGTCCAACCTTTCGACGTACTTAAGTCATCATCAGGCTATGTAGAGATAAATCGTCAGTTTCATAGAACTCGTCAGGTTTGGCATGTAGAACAGTGTGTTGTACACATAAGTGAGGTTTTATTTTATATATATACTTTTGACGATGTAAGCTATTAACGTATAACTGTCTTTTTATTAATTTTTGTTTTTGTTGGATAAGTATTGCTTCAAGGATTATAAGTCTGTTTTTAATATTAGGTTTTACTTGTAATTTGGTACTGTTTCGCTCTTCAGTTATGAATTGGGCCCTCTTGGCTACTGTTTTGTACGGTGGATTAATGGATAGCGGCTGGGACTGAGGAATCTGAGAGCCGAGTTCGAATTCCAGTCGAATCCATTACATTCACTTACGTGCTAGTACCCTTGGGAAAAGTATGAATCCTATTCTTCTCCCCACCCCAGCTATGAGTAAATAGAACAGACTGGGTTCTATAGATGGCATCTGGTCTACAGCAGAATGAAATGGAAAAAAAAAACCTACCCTATCAGTCATATATCGCCTAAGCCTTTATCAAGTCTGATACATCACGTATATAATACGTTAGAATATTTTCTTTCTCTGTCGTATAACGCAGGATTAGAGTCTCTGACTGATGCCAAAGTCGAGTTTCGATCCAGGCTTGAAACAATCGAATATCTAGCTACACTGATGAACTGTGATACAGCGAAACAGGCTTGTATATGCATGGCTATATATTTATATACATATAAATATAAAAGTGAACGTTGAAGTCAGCTCTCAGAAGCGATAGGCTGTTTCAGGATGCCTGACGATCGCGTCTAGCATGAAGTAGCCGTCGCCTCTGAATGTTGATTTCAATGTTCAATTCATATTTACATACGCTCTATCTCTGATATTGAGCACATTATCCCGTAAATATAGCACACCTTAAAACTATATTTCTTCATATATATATATATATATATATATATATATATATATATATGTGTGTGTGTGTGTGTGTGTGTGTGTGTGTGTGTGTGTGTGTAACATATATAGTAAGTCAGTCAGTAGTTCACTACAGACTGTTCAGTTGAACTCTCTTCCTCCGGACGGGAGGAACCCGAAGGAGGCTCTCCGAAGGGCGGAGTCTCCTTCGGGAGGTAAACCGTCCTGAATCCGTTTATACGGGTTCAATGGGCATATTTTGGCCGAGCCGACGGGCTCGGAATGCCCACGTTATAAAGGCCTTGTGCCACATGACACCCTCGTGGGGGGTGACTCAATATCGTAAATATATATATATATATATATATATATATATATATATATATATGTGTGTGTGTGTGTGTGTGTGTGTGTGTGTGTGTGTGCATGTGTGTACTCATTGAGTACCACTGGTATTATATAATCCAATAGTGTCGATTGCCTGTCGGGTGGTTGGAGACAAACCGTTTCCAGCATCAGAATTATTTGGTCAGTAGGGTGTCGACACACTGTTGGAGTAAAAAAAAGCATTATCAAAGGATGGATGAACACTTCAAAGTCAGCATAGCTCCTTTTCGTGGTGGGTGTAGAATCTTCGTATTCAATAATGTCTGGAAGCGTGTGTCATTTTGTGTGTGATTTATTTTCCTGTTTATGTCTAGTACATTTACCGACTATTTTTACACACACACACACACACACACACACACACACACACACACACACACATATATATATATATATATATATATATATATATATATATATATATATATAAGTATTCATGAATGCATATATGTATGTATGTATGATTTGAAAATCAAATGCAGATAAAATACTAAACGTTCATCAGAGACTGAGAGAAAACTGACAAAAAGCCAGAACTTTGTTTCGGTCAATTCTCCTTGGTCAGTCACGTATCACGTGCCCTAAAACCGTGTGAATTAACCCAAACAAAATTGAAAATATCAAAGATATATCCTTTTGTCTGTTTTCTCTCAATCTCCGACAAAGCTTTAACAAAAGTGAAACATGTTACATTGATATTTGAGTCCAATTTTTTTCTTTATCTTATCATATGCATGTTTAAAAATGCAAGAAATATTATATGATGAATCATATTATATACATACTTGATCTAATTGTCTTTTGTTTTTGACATGAAAATAAAATTCAGTGACAATTGTTTTCAATCATAAGCCGAACTGTAGAAAATGTGTAATATATTTGATGAACAAAGAATAAAGGGTTAAAAATCAAACATAACTGAACTACTCAGCAAAGAAATCAGGAATCCCGTCCCAATGGACGACTAAATGTCACTGAGTATTTTGGAAGAAGATAGTATCAGGCACAAAGTAATTAATAAAATAGAATAATTGAGAACAGCAAAACATATTCTGAAGCAAATTTCTACGACATTTAGTTCATATTTATACTTTTACCGTAACCAGATAAGTGGTTAGAAATAGAGAAAAATAAACAAAATCCTTAATAAAGAACTTTCGTCCATCTTAACCAAATTTTCGCCGATCTTAACATATATATATATATATATATATATATATATATATATATATATATATATATATATATATATATGGAGTTTCTTTTGTGAGGTTCTCCTTGTCTTTTTTTTAATTTTGGAGAAGGAAAAACTCAGAAGCCTTTGCTAAAATAGAAGAAATCTAATGAATGCATAAAGTGCTACACCCGAATGATCATGTCAATTATTTATTATGAGAAAGAAGTGAATGACGGAGCATTGCGATTCGCGCACATTTCAGTCAAGTGATTTCACAAACTACACAAGATAAACAAAAACTCATCTCAAAATAACTCAAAACTCTGCTAAAATATAAGAATGAAGGCAATAATTATAAAAAAAGTCAGAGAAAAAACAATTATAAGAACACATCAGAAAACAAATAGAAGAATGACATGCAAGAATGGATGTGTACGGGGATCCACGTCCTGACCATACTTAATTAATATATACCGGTGCAATTCCTTTAAGGTTATTGACAATCTGTAGCATACAGAGTTGCTAAACATACTCTCTAACTATGAAATCGCTGGAAGAATTTACGTGATGAGCCCTCGTCTCTGATAGGTCCATGAATGTTTTGAAAATTGTCTGTTTTCTCTTTCTTCGGTCCTACTCACTTTTTGTTTTTCACTAACGATCTCTCAAGGAACATTCTCAGATCATCACTTTGCATTGATGCACTCCCTAAAAAGCTAGATGACCAGAGTATTTTAGATGATCTCTCCATTATCCTAGCTCAAACAATTCAGTGTGGAAATAACTGAGTTGTAACTCGAAAACAAAGCTCGTATTGTTTCATGGTCACCGAATATTCTCTAGGCATGATGGAAGATTCTACTCCCTAGGAGGCTCCGTGTTTTGAACATTTGTTGGGACTAATTTTCATTGCAGGTCTTCAAAGGAACTGCGACAGACATATTGAAGCAGAAGCAGAACCAGAGTCAAATGGCAGAAATGGTGAACGGGACTTGCCTTATTCTCGACTAAAAAGAGTTCGTCTTTGTCTGGCATGTAGGACTTCGATGTAATGACAAAGTTATGCACGTGCAGGCTCTAAGAACGCTTCATTCAACTGGGAATACAAGTTTCGCGTATAGTGTCCTTTTATAGTTCCAGTACACAGAAATATCTCTCTCAAACAGGAGAGTAACAAAACAAAGGGAGACCACACTTGATTATTCATAACAATCGATTTGAGAGAAGTCAAGTACGTCTCGTCTCTTCAAGAGACCCTTCTTATTTGTTGTCCCGCAAGAAATTGTTTCATCAGCAAATGTTTATAATATTAACGTAGTTGGATGGAATCGAAGAGGGATATCCGGGTGTGTTAGTGCTCCATTCTGAGGTGCCCGCATGTCAAGTTAGTCTATAATCTGGGTGAGAGATTGGTGATTCCCCATTATAAGTAAACCAAAATGGAGAGGAGAGAGGTCTTCTGTCGGGTCGGGGTACATTGTACTGTATGTGCAATTGTGATAGGAGGAACGAACGACGAAGCGAATACATGGAAGACAACAACGATAAAATATCAAGAACCCGTCCAATCTGAAATTACGTCCCAAAACAGAGTTGATAACTTCTTTTGACCACAGTAACCTTTATATTTAATCTAAATTGATGAATAAATGTTCGGTTCATTCTATCACTCTAAGAATTATATGATTCTTGCCATGCATTATATTTACAAGAGTAAGATGGTATAAACTATTTCAGCCATATTTAGACTTGTATTTCTCAGTCATGTTTGTCTAGCCTTGATAAAGTTGAAAAATAATGAACGCTTTCTAGTTGGGAATTGCTAATTTTCCAGTGTGTGGCTTCGTTTCCTCAATGCGTACGTTGCAAGCTTCTCTCTTCTCTATTATTATTTTTATACAAATGTTCATATGAACTCCATTCTTTCGTTTCACTAGCTCACATATTTAGAGCCATGATAAGCTATGGCCCTTACACTGAGTTAAATCATCCCCACTTCCCCGGTGTTACTAATATGAGGAAAAATTTCCCTCACACATTTTTTTATATACTAACGGCTAGTTTGAGGAACAAATTCAAGCAGACAAACTTCCCTGAAACCAACATTTTTAACATTTTCACTGTCTTCCTAATCCTCATAATATTCACTTTCTCTCATTCATATCAAGCAACTCATTCATAATTACGATTTTAAGACTAATCTTAAACCTTGAGTGGCTCTTGAGCCTTGTAGTGGGTTGATTTTAGCATGAAATAAAACCTTATTCTAACCTGAAGTAACAGCAATATGGTTAAGTTTTGAGAATGTAACACCTGACATTAGCGTGAACGGATGCAAGATTAGCAGGCTCCTCACCTTGGTACCGTAGATACTTCGCTTCGAGCGATAAACAGTTGTGATCCTGTTCGTGAGATCATTTTAACTAAGGATATTTCTGTCCTTGCAGTCGCCACCCGCACCGCCAAAGTTAACATTACTAAACGAATTTTTTTTACCATCTGCATTCACTTTCCTGCTGCCGGCACCACTACAGTCATCATCAACAACATCGACTCATCCAACAACACCGTTAATACCAGTGTGACCACTGCCACCAATACCATCAGCAGCCCAACCACCACAGTCGCCATGAATGAAAGGTATCTTCACCAACAATAGCCACGTTATTGTTATTATTGTCGCAATACTCTTCAGTGTAATCATTGCCGTCATCGCTTTTGTTGCCGTCCTACTCCAGTTCCTCTCTGGCCGACTTCTACGTCATCCACTTCGTGTTTTTAGCTCATCTTTAACTATTCTGTCACTGCCATAATTATTATTATTATTATTATTATTATTATTATTATTATTATTAGAACTGGCTGTTGCCATGGTAATTGCAATGAATGTCTCGGTCTGTATTGTGCTAAACGATGGGTAAATTTTTCTCGCCCGTTCCACCGATTTAAAATGTCGGTCTTTCTGTCTGCAAGGCTTTCCAGCCACGTGTTTGATAATATGGTAGAAAACAACGGTAACAGTAGCAATAACAATAAGAAAACCTTGTCAGCGCGTTCAAAAATCTGACCATTTCACAGATAATAAATATTTATTGGTCGATGCCTAAAACAATAAACGATAATTTCGAATTGAACTAATTGTCAAAATGTCTACACCCAAACCCATTTTTGATCTTTATTCAGCCATGAAAAAAGAAAGAGATTGGCCTTTACTAACTTTATTATATATATATATATATATATATATATATATATATATATATATATATATATAATATAAAATATAAAAGATATATAATCCGGTGTTCTTATAGATATTTTTATTTTTACAAATAGTGCTCAATGTAAATTTACAAAGCATTATTATAAATTAATTGATTTAAAATATGTTTTTTCCGCTACACAGGTCTAACCATGTTTCAAAAATGGAAGCTAAAAGCTTCGAATTTTATTTTGTAATTAAATTAAAGACATTAGTTCCATTTCATCCTCAAGCGAATGTGAGAGAAGGTCGAGGTTTAAATTGTGTTTAACAGTAACACCGTGCAAAAATTGTTCAAACCTCCTCGTCGATTTTCCTCGTCCTTTTGGGGACGCTTCAAACGCCGATGAGTAAACCCAAACGCTTCCCGAAGGAACGTTATTGGCTGGAGGAAGGCCCGTGTGTTTAAAATTATTTGAGCAATAATGACAAGCGCGATAAATGCTGCATTTTCCCGACGCTCAGCATCGAACGACGAAATACGAATAAGGCAATCGACAAAAATCCAGTTACGATAAATAACATAACGTTGCCTGCTGAATTATTTTTTAAATTATTTTTAAGAGAATTGTTTGCAAGGAAGGGATTTTGATCGAAAGAAAGAAATAAAAAAAGAAAGAAAGAAAAAAGAAAGAAAGAAAGAAACCCAAGAAACATGGCCTAAAATAATATATTTTGGTAAATGAACTTGATTGTAGCAATTCCACTGAGATACATCATGAAACTGAACGAAAGAAATATTGAAAAACAACGGCGACAAGATAAAAAATAAAAGCGGTGGGCAGTTAGATATAGTCGGCTATGTTGTACGTCTAGACACATCAGGCGCAATAAATGTAGAATTTAAATTTAAAGATAAGCATCCCTATATTTTACGTATTTTTCTCGGTTTATAATAATAACGAAAGTTTTTGCTTATATAGTCTCACTCACTCCAACATATATTCAATTCCATCAATGAGAACATTTTTTAGAGTCTGAATAAGGTCTTTTAAAAGACCAAACGCGTTACATGATATTCTTTTTCATTTTCCCATTTAGTTAACTAAGATCAGGAGTTAAAACTTTTTCTCAGCTTAGACGTGTATATACGTTTTTACCGAAAGTATTTTTTTTAAAACAGAGACGAATAAACACGTCCAAAATATAAAAAACAAAAACAACTAAAGACGTGTTTACACGTTACATTTTGATTCTTTCTATGCTATTCCAACCTTGGATCGAGTTCAGTTGTCAACACTACATCTGGTAGAGTTGTTAGTCACCGCTCGTGTACTTAAAGGTGACTCAGTTTCTTAGTTATATTAAAATCAACTAAAAACATTCGTTCAAAAATGAAACGTTTTTTCCAAAAATAATTGGCTGAGAAGGGGTTAGATAAATATCAGCAGCTTCTTTGAGAAGAATTTTTGAACGGTGAAAGTTGTAGTTACAGACACGGCCCAAAAGAATTGATGTCTCAAAACCTTGAAATAGAACCGGAGAAATTCAAGATCCGTGAAGGAATTGAAATGACATCAATGATGATGAGAGTTGTTCTAGTTTTGCGAATTTCTGTTACTTTGTCATTAGCAATGACCTTTTATTAACTGGGGTTTGAAGATACAAATAACAAATTCTGTGATTTTAGAAAGCGTGTAATTTAAGATTCTCCGAAACGGGCGTTTATCTAAGAAGAATCTTGAATTTCATTTATGCTTCACTCATAATGGAATAAACGAACGAATCAAGCTAAGTATTGAACTCATTCAGTGCCTGATCTCTTTATTAGAAATGTGAATGTCCACTAAAGAAATGGCTCAAGTAGGTGAGTAAGTTTTCAGAGGTGATCCCTGAAGCGAAAATGGTTTCCATCTGATGAAATTGTGATTAAATTTTACTTGAAAAATTTTCATGTCAGTCAGTCTCTTCTTTTATTCTTCAAATCGAGTACGTTTTATTTGAATTTAATGTTCGCTTCTGAATCGGAATATGTCTCTTCTTTGAATTTTTGTGAATTTGCTTTCTTTCGTATTGTTATGACCAAGTAATGGTTAAGAAATAACAAAACAAGAGGTTGCAGGTAAATAGTGTATTGAACAGTAAATATAACAGAAGTGAGTTACACGAGTTGGGAGTTTGTGTCGGTTGACCAGCGTTCAGTCTATATCACTGCCCCACCTCCCGAGGCTTACTTTCCTAATACTTTATAGTAAGTGGAAGAGTCCACAATAGCCTCATTAGAGGGAAGACTCCACATCGCAAATTCAGTTCTATGTTGTCTTTTTCCCTCGTGTTTTTCAGTCCTGGGTATAACGATAAACTTTATCCGGTAACAAGGCCTCTGATTGGAAGACTGGACGTTTGAGGAACGTGGAACCACCTCTTAATTGCTGTTGTTCACTTTGACCCGGGGTGGTAGCACCTGTTAGGGGTCCCAGCTATGAGCAGACCCCCATCAAAAATACTATGAAAGTATAAAAACATATTTCAACAGTGAAAATACCAACAGTACAATTTTATATGAAAAGACCAATAATACATAAACAGCAATACATTTTAACTGTATTTGAAAGCAAACAAATGCATTCAAATAATTTACATTTCGGCATTAAATTACCCGAAGGAGTCGATATGCTGCTAAGGAAGGTCAACCAACGTGACATTAATCCATATAATATCCTAGAATTGCTGAACTCGAACTGTATTTCAAAATATGACTTAACAAATATATATCACCGCCTCTGGTAATTATGTCTACACGCATATACAGTGTGGTCCGAAAGGCTTGTCACTCCTACCTCTCTTCTAAACTATAGAAACTCGTGTCAAAAATAAAACATATATAGATATGACAAGACTTTCGGACCATGTTGCATATGCACAAAAGCTGAGCATCATCTACCATGTATTCAATTGTGAAAGCAGAATAACATTTTTATTACTTCAAAACTCCCAAGAAAATTAAATTTTACTATCAAGCTACCTCGTGTTTTTTCAGGTTGTTTTTTTTCCATGTCCTATTTTCTTTTTTTCTGTATTATTTACATCTTTGTTTCCTTCCATTTTTTTTTTACTTTCTTTCATCCTTTATTTATTAATTTCTCATAGTTTTAGTATTCTTCCTTCAATCAGCTATTCCTTTTACAATCCTGCCAGTGAAGGAGGTATATTTTGACATAACTGAAATAAGGATGTATATTTTGGCATAACTGAAGTATTTCAGCAACAAGAGTAACAAAAAGTAGCATCGGTGAAGAGAGTCAAGCTTCACAGCACGGCTGCATCATTAGTAGCAGAAGTGCTAATAAAAAAACATTAGTATAAAGGCTTCAAAATCTACCTTCAAGATTGTGCTAGGGACTGTAGTCTAGAGTGTAGAAGTATTGGTTTGTGAGTTTGTGGCATAGTTGTTATGAGTTTAAGCTATGAGATAGGCTTAGTTGCTCTACGCAAACCAAGCCTCAGTGAAAACAGAATTAACAATAATTTAGCAAGACAAGATGAGAAACCTCAGGGATGGAAAGCAAAACTAGAAAAAAATCGAACTGAACCCGTGATAGCAACAACAAAAATGACGAGGGTAGTATGGTAGTAGACAATGTAAATAATGAAGAAAAGACTTTAATCGGCTTTATTTACTAAAGGTAAGATTATGCAAGAATGAGATATGTTAAAACAGGAAAAGAATCAAAGTTTTCCAATACTTTTATTACATATATCAGGTCATCCCATAAGTTCTGTCCGAATTTTGAATAAAGAAAACAAGTGACCAAATTTTATATTTAATTACAGATTCAATCAACAATGCATTTTCCCTGATTATCTATGACTTCCTTCCATCTATTAACAAGCTTACTAATTCCATTACTGTAAAATTCTTTTGGCTTTGATTCGAAGAACTCACAAATGTCAGTTTTAAGCTCTTCCTGTGTTACAAAAGCTGTTTCTTCTAAATGATTCTGTAACCTACGAAACAAATGGTAGACGAAAGGAGCAAGATCGGGAGAATAAGGTGGATGAGGAATTTTCTCTCAACCAGCTTCTTCGATCTTTTGTGACGTGATTCTTGCTGTGTTGGGTCGCGCATTGCCCTGATGAAACATCACCCCTTTTCGATTCACTAGAGCAGGTCTTTTTTTCCTCAAAGCTTGGTTCAAACGCTCTAATTACTGACAGTATATTTGAGCATTAATTGTTGCATTAGGTGGTAAGAATTCAAAGTGGATTATTCCTTGGCGATCCCACCAGATTGAAAGAAGAACCTTTTGCCCATGAAGTTCCCTTCTCGGCTGTGACTGGGGTCCTTCCCCTTTACCAAGCCACTGTCTATGACGCTTAACATTTCGATAAAAGATCCGTTTTTTTGTCGCCAGTCACAAGTCTACATAAAAAAGGTGAAACAAGTTGGCGAGAATGGAGAGAAGAGCAGATGTCAACTCAGGATTTGAGGTTGTTTTCAGACAATTCATGAGGCACCCATTTTCCAAGTTTAGGAACTTTTCCAAGTTGTTGAAGATGACGATGGACAGTTGTATGGTTTGAACTGAGAACCACTGCCAATTCCTCAACTGATAAAGCAGGATTTTCTTCAAGAGCTGCTTCAAGAAGCTTTTCATCAAACTCAACTGGACGTCCGGTTCGATCTTCATCTTCAAGTGTGAAATCTCCACCTCTGAATTTTGCAAACCATCTTCTGCAAGTTCTTTCATTCACAAATTCCTCAACATAAACTGAGTGAATGTTTCTAGCCGCTTCGGCTGCTGAGTTTCCTTTCTTGAACTCATAAAGCATTATGTGCCTCAAATGATTCTTGGGTACTTCCATGTTGGCAGGGTTTTAATCAAACAAAATTTAATTTTATTGTTCTCTGAAATAAAATTTGATCAGTTTAAATGCATCTAAACATAAAAATAATGTTCAGCTCCATTAGACATTATAAAATACTCTTTAAATTTCGTTCATTTTAACAAAAAGTTAAAATTCGGACAGGACTTATGGGATGACCTGATACATATAAAATTCTGGCACTTCCGCTAGTCCGTCTGTCACACCTTGTAAAATAGTCATACATTGACTGATCGAAACCAATTTCGGGGAGATGTGCAAAGTGGGTATAAACTATCGTTGGTTTTACTAGAGTGCGTAGTTTAACAATAAAATTTCATTATTTTTTTTAATTAGAAGTTTTATCATTTAACATGCAAATATTCCGACTATTTTAAAAAAACAATTTAATGATTAAAATTACATAAAAATTATATACTTAAAATTACATTACAATTGCATATTAAATAAAAATGCAATATTGTTCTTTAAATTCTTATATACAAGAATCGAGTTTTCCGTTCAAACGGCATTTACGAGAACTATAAACAAATCACAAAGCTTGAAAAAATGGAATATGGTGTCATGACAAAACTACGCAGGTGTAGGCTTTAACAAAGCTTTATTCAACTGAGAATTTAAAGTTCACTTATAGTGTCCTTTTATAGTCCCAGTAAACAGAAATAGCTCTCTCAAAGAGGAGAGTAACGAAACAACGGGAGACCACTCTTGATTATTTATAACGTATTGCTCCAGAAATTAATATTTACGCATGGCCAGTATATTCCATGCTCAAGAGTAAGAAATCCTAACAATTTACCCTTCGCTATTAAAAAGAAAAAAATATTAGAAAATTTTGTTTGTATGAAGTTCTGTAAAATTAAATGAAATAAAATTTTAAATTATTAAACCGCATAGCGGTTTCCGAAATTGAACGAAATGTAGAATTTTTAAATCTCGGTAAAAATTTTAGCGATAATTTCTACAATACTAAATATTATGAGGATTTCATCGTGCGTCAGAATTTTGCAAAAAATTCTAGTAATGAAAAAGAAAGACTTTGAAAAGTTAAAACTTACTGATCTCATCTAATGCAAGATGACCAATAAGTAATTTTCTTGAGAATTTTGCACACCTAGATGAACGAATACAACAAACTGAAGTCGTATAAAGTAAAGAAGAGCTGAGGTCAACAAAAGATAAGAAGCTGTGGAGAAAAATGATCGGCCACATTTTGAAAGGATAGAGTAAATAGGAATAGTTGAAAGTGATATAGGATCAGTTAATAAGGGAGATGGGTTAGAAAATAATATATATTGTTATACTGTGAGGAAATCTTCCAACATTCGCTGCCGTAAAGAAGGACAGATGTCACGTAACAGCTAAGTATTCTTTTCTTTGTTACCAAAGAAATCCTCCCGTCTCGCAATACTCTGCCCAGCTTTTGGAATGCGACCTTGGCCATCCCAATAGATCTACGGATCTCAGTGTCGCACTTACCGTTCGCTGTCAAAACGCTTCCGAGATATTTAAACTTCCGCGTCTGCTTGATTCTTGTGTTCCCGAACTTCAAATTGCATTTCTGGCTCACCCTCTTACTGACGACCATTCACTCAGTTTTCATGTAGTTTATACTTAGTCCCTTCTTTTCACTCTCCTTCGCTACCTTCTGTAGGAGATTTTGTAATTTAATTTCTGTGTCTGCTATCATTACTCTTTCATCTGGGTATCTTATGTGGTTAAGATTGTGACCGCCAATACTAAATCACGGTAGGGTTTCCATATTCTGCTTTTTCGCATATAAATATTTGTGGGGACAGGATTACCTGAAGCGGTGAGGTGTTTCATGTTTTGTTGAAGGGATAATTTAAATAAATATATACCTAAGAAATTGCAGGATATAATATGATATGAAAGTTATTTCATGTTCGCTGTGGCTGCGAAGTAGCTACAATTTCTTAGTATGTGCGTATTGCTAGTAGTTTCTTTTATATAAAATGTATTGCTAGTATTTTTTACTATAAATATGTATTTTTATACATTCGTAGCGTTTTGCATTTGTTTTCCCATAGCTGGGACCCTAACAGGTGCAACCAACCTGGGGCAGGGTGAACCTGAGAAAAATAGCAATTAAGAGGTGGTTCCACGCTTCTCAAAATCTCCACTCACCCGGTCAGAGGCCTTGCTGACGGATGTAGTTTACCGCCATACGCAAAACTAAAATTGTATACAGATTTAAACAGAGAGAAGGCCAGAATAATTCACTACATAAGTAGAATTAATAATTCAGGTGGTACAACTGCGTATTTAGTGACAAACGTAATCATTCTGTATATGTTTTCTTTTTTAAACAGTGGTTCCAAAAGTAGTGCATATTTTAGGCACTACCAATCACTTCAGTATCCGCTGAACAGTCGAATACCATTTGTGAGCTTGAAGATGGTCGGAACGTTATTAATTAAGATGACCATTCAGGTTCGAATAGCAAATACTATCATAATAACGACCATTCTACAAATTTCGACAAAAATGTTGCGCATCGTAGAATGTGTCTTCACCGAATGGACGTGCGTTTCTGCATGAAAGAATTTCACTTGGTGGAATGATTTTTGCATCCCTTTGGATAAAGTAAATATCATGGTGCTGTTGTAGCGTAGCTAGCACCCCTTCAACACTCTACCAGATTGCCTGGCTCATAGCCTTAAATAATCTACGATTAAGGACTTCAACAGTTGATTAATAAGTTGATATATAGCTGATTAATATTCGGAGTGATCTTATTTCTTTTAGCTATACAGCATTTGACTCTCCTCTATTCCTTGTAAGTTGTCTTGTTAATTGTTTTGTAACTTATTGTTCTGTGTTTTTGTACGTATCTGTTACCACCATATACTGGTGCTCAATAAATATATTAAGCAATCATTCTTCTCTGTGTATCATTCACCTCGACACAACAGGTGCGATTGAAGCGATGTAGCAGAATGCTCTCTGAGAAACGAGGAAAACAATGGAGTTCATGTGATGTTTTAGACAATGCCATGCTTGAAAAACAATTAAATATATTGAAAGTACAGTTTCCGTTTTGTGAGTCCTACCTAGAGTTTTATAATCAGTGGGTACAGCCTTAACACAGTACGATGATACTGTGTTGATGGTAGACAGAAGAAAAACAAAAGTACCTATTAGACAAGGGAGTAAAGGAAGCCGTGAAGAGAGGATTAACTATCAATTGTAAGAAGAGAGAATAAATGGTTAAAACTGTTCTTATTCAATCACCATAATAATTTTTTTTTTTTTACCTGCCATCAGAATGTCTGATGCTAAAGTCCAGGAGATCAAAACGCTACTTCCTGTTTTTCATTGTCATGAAGTGGAGGAACTATATTGAATCAATTACTATTGCAAAGAAAGTTGGTTCAATGTATAATGCTAGAAAATTTTTCGTCAAACTTCGTCTTTTATAAATCTGCCATCCATCTGTGCATTGGATATTATTACCATAACTGATCTAATGTTCCTGCTGTACATCTCGAAATTCTTGACAAAATCCAAAGGTTTATGTATAAAGTAGACGATCTTGATCAGAATATCTTGATTTCAGTCACTTCCCACCGAGTTGAAATGGCTTCCCTTTGTTTTTCAAGAACTATTTACATTGCAATTATTCTGATGAACATTTCCCTTCTGCCCAGACTACACGAATTTAAGCATGCTACTAGATTGACAACTAGGTCTTGCCTTTTTATTCTTGAAATAGCTATATGCAACCACCACTTCTAATCTAATAGTTTCTTTTCGTGTAGCTCCCAGCTGTTGAACTCCCTTCCGATTTATTACATCACAGAGGTGTAATAGAAAGATGAATCTTATTCAACCTATACAGCGAGGAGATTCTGAGAGAATTAGATGTACTACAAGGATTGTTGGCCAGAATCTTAACAGATTTGTAGATGAGACAATCTTGATAGCAGACATGCGAAGAAAATTAAAAATGACCTACATAAGATAATGAAGGAAAGCGAGACGAAAAGATTAAATATGAATGGTAGTAAGAGGACAGAATGCATGAATTTTAGCAAAAGGATGACCCTAATATCCAAATTATAAATCGTAAATGCCAAAATCAATCAAGAACAAACATTTAAATATATTAGAAGTGTTCTAACAGACGACGGGGTGTACGACACTGAAATCAAAAAGCGTATTATGATAGCCAAAGATGTATTCCAATAGCTAAGCAGTGTATTGAGAAACAGAAAAACTTCGTTAGAAACAAAGACAAAACGACTAAACTGTTATGTGATATCTGTCCTCCTATATTTCAGTGAATGCTGGACAATCTTCTCAAATATGCAGAATAGAATTGAAGCAACTGAAATGTGGTTCTACAGAAGGATGCCGAGGATACCAAGGACGGAACATGGGAGCAACGACGAAATTTTAACGAAAATGGAAACAAAAAGGAAAATTAAACTTAGTCTCAGAAAGAGACTGTTGAAATTTCCAGGGCACGTAACTAGGAAGGCAGTTTTGGAAAATCCGATACTTACACGACAGACTGAAGGCAAGAGGGATAGAGGAAAACAACGCATAACATTCTTAGTGAGCTTGAGAAAATGGATGGCGGAACAGAGTTTAAAAAATAACAAAAAGACTAAATTTATTAAAAGCTAAAAACGGCAGGAATACGAGGAGAGCCATGATCGCTTATGTGAGATACGACGCATAAAGAAGTTAAATACAATCTTCAGAAATTTAAGGGCACTGTCAATCGCCATCTTCCGTTTTCTTGAAACCCGTTTCCTTTTCTCCTTTCCTCAATCCTTCCCAATCTTGGTCTTCTTCTGTTTCACTTCCATTCACTGTAACCACACCGTTGCGTTCTAATGACATCATCGCCTTGGGGTGAAATAATTTAAAGAATTAAAAAGAAAAAAAAACGGGATACGTGTGGGACATGTCGAAAGCAAACAATTACGGAAAGTTTAATATCTAGGTAAAGGATGGAAAATCTGTCACCGACATTCGAATGCGAAAATGATGTACTCCAAAGCCTAAATCAATGTCCGTCCTGGGTAAGACGATAAACTACATCCGACAGCAAGGACGTTTTGAGGAGCGTGGAACCACTTCTTAATTGCTGGTGTTCCCAGGACCACCCTGACCCGGGGTGGAAGCACCTTTTAGGGTCCCAGCTATGAGACCCTAACAGGTGCAAATAGTTATTAAGTTAAATAGTATTTCTGAAGAAAAAAATATTACCAGAAATATTATTTCTGAAGAAAAAAAAAATATTACCAGAAATTGGCTTTTGAAGGAAAAATAATACTAGCAATACATTTTTGAAAAAAAAATAATACCAACAATAAAAATTTTATCAGCATTAAATTACACATTGTGATCGATATGCCGTAAAACAAAACAAACCAAAATCAAAGACTAAGAAACAGCATAGTTTTCTATAAAAAAATAAGAAAAGAAAAAAGATTTCTGAAATGCTATGCCACATCGGTCTTGCGATATGGCAGTGAATGCTGGACAATTTCATCACAGATGAAGAGAAGTCTTGAGCCAACAGAAACATGGCACTATAGAATGAAAATGAGAAAGAAATATCTAAAATATACAGAACACATAATGATGAAAGAGTGATTGTAGAATTCGAAAAGCACATATCGAAAACAAAAAGACAGGGGAAGAAATCAAACGACCAACTGAGCAGCTTGTGTGTATCGATGTCGGAATGGAGAGTGGGTGAAAAACTTTAATAAGAATTAAATATTTTAGGATCATAACTCAATTGCGAATTCCAATGATTTGCTTCACTGTGAGGTTTAATACACCATATCAAAATGAATATATATATATATATATATATATATATATATATATATATATATATATATATATATCATAGAAATAAAACTTTTTTCAGTAGCTCAAAAATGTATTAAGTAAACAGAATGTAATGTAAAGAAACGATAGATGAAGTGACAAATTGAAGAGTTTAACTTGAGGCGGTGGAAATCCAATAAAATGTGAATTCATTTTCAGTTGGTTTATGGGGCAACGTCTTAATTATATCATTAAAAGATTATCAATAAAGCATTATAAAAATTTTAGAAGTATTCTGAGTTTACGATTTGGTTTAATATTTTATTTGTAGAATTTTGAGATATTTTTCAAAAATATCAAATAAATATTAAATGAAAAATATTCACTGCATATATATATATATATATATATATATATATATATATATATATATATATATATATATATTTATTAAAGACATTTTTATTTATGTTTAACGTTGTTATTTTATAGATAAACATAAATAAAAATGTCTTTAATAAATAAATTATATATATATATATATATATATATATATATATATATATATATATATATATCTGTGTGTGTGAAAATATATAGAAAATAGGAAAGAACTGGTTAGGTAAATAATCCAAAGTTCCTTAGTATTTTAGTTATTATTTTTAAAAAATAGTGCTATATATATATATATATATATATATATATATATATATATATATATATATATATATATATATGGCCTGACGAGTGTTGACTTCAATATTCACTTATATATATATATATATATTCATGAAGTTTAAAGAAAGTTTACGGTAGCTGGTGATGTGTTGTAACGTAGACTAGATTATATTTGTCATTCGTGTATATTTGTGATTAGTCTGTCTTCAACATTGAACGAGTGAAGTAGTGAGTTAACTGAGTAATCTTCCGTTTAAAAATGGCTGCATATTCACATTGTGAGCAGTCAGATATAATTTTTATATACGGACCCGGGAATCGTGATTGGTGCGAGGCTGCACGACTGTGTCAGATTGTGTTTCCAAACCGAGAGCAACCGAGTCATCCAACAGTTGCTGATGTTTATTGTCGCGTTGCTTAGACAAGAACCGTGGCAGCACAAACTATGAACCGAGGAAGGCCGAGATCCATTCGTCCGCCCGACCACGAAGAACACATTTTAAACGCTGTCGGAAGCGATCCATGTATCAGCACATGTAATGTGGCGCTAGGATGTCGTGCATCTCATTGTACTGCATAAAGGGTACTTCAAGAGCAGCTTCTGCATCCACATCATTTGCAATATGTGCAGCATCTTTCATATCCTGATCACTCACCACGGACGAACTTTTGCCAAGGGTTTATTACACAAGCTAACAATCCGTTGTCTTGATTACGGATGAGGCAAGATTCAGAAGAGCTGGGATAACAAATTTACAGAACCAACATTTGTGTTCAGAATCCCCGTGGTAAAATACAGTCTAAGACACGAGAATCAGTTTACGATAAATTGGTGGGCTGGAATTGTAGGTGACTGTCTGGTAGATTTATATTTTCTCTAAGCACGACTTACTGGAGCTATCTACAATACACTTCGAGACCTGTAATATGAAGACGTGGTTCATGCATGATGTGGCTATAGACCATTTTAGTCACATTGTTCGCGATGTACTGGCTGATATCCACCAAGAAAGATGGATAGGTAGATTAGGACTGGTTCCATTGTCTCCGAGTTTCGCTGGACCAAATCCTTTGGATTTTTATCTGTGGTGCAACCTAAGACAATTGGTTTATGCAGTAGACATTAATAATGCAGAGAGGCTGCATGAACGTATCATCATGGAGACATGCCAAACTATTCGATACCCTGTGGGAGTATTTTAAAGGGTCTACCAGTCAATGATACATCGAATGCATGTGTGTGCAGTACGACATTTTGAATATTTGTTATGAGTTGTTGGGTTGAGATACGAAGATGGCCTTTTGGACAAATGGTTATATGGAAATTTTACCATGTTTTAATGTCATGATCCTGCACAGAACATTTGTAAAATTATTTACACCATACATAATTAGCGCTTTCCACTAAGTACTGCGCATGAAATAATATATATATATATATATATATATATATATATATATATATTATATATATATATATATATATATATATATATAACGATATGTACACACAGACGCACATACACACACATATATATATGTATAAAAATTTAGAAATAATCATAATAAATACTAAGTAAAAATTTCTCTAGATAATGTATGCACACGTTTATATATATATATATATATATATATATATAATTATGTAATTATATGAATGTATCTATACACCCACATATATAAGCATACATATAATTTTACGTGAGAATATACAATAGATAAATATATCATCAAAGAATGATTAACAATTAAAACTGATATATATATATATATATATATATATATATATATATATATATATTCCATATACATTAAATATAATATGTTAATATATATATATATATATATATATATATATATATATATATATACAATTTTATAAATATACATATATATGGATTCTTTAGTATATATGCGTGTAAATATATATATATATTCAAATTATGTATAAGTTTTCGTTGTGCAATTTTAAAAGTGTGTCAGTGTATGTGTGTGTGTGTACGTATAAAGAAATATATAAATTAAAATATTTTCTGTAGAGAAGGGGTATCAGTACTTCAAAAGTGGTTTAAAAATTAACAATTTTCCAATTAACAAATTAGCAATGCAAATCGCACAAAAAAAAACAACTCAAAAACCATAATATTCAATATACATAACAATAAAAAAAAATTTACAATCAGTGAAAATAAAACAAAACGAAAAAAAAACAAAACAAACAAAAAGTTAATTACTTACAAGCATTTTTGTCACAAATATCACAAGCTAATTAGAAATCTGAAAATAAAGACACACATTGATATATATACACACGCATGTACGTCCAACTAAGCAAAATAAGTAAAGTGCTGTCAAAAAAATAAAAATAGTAATGATAGTTTCACGCAAGTCACATAAACAAACAACTGTCCCGTCAGGGGGTCGTGGTAATTAGATGGAATTACAAAATACGAACAGAGTCACGCAAGTAGTTTAATTAAAGCTGCCTTGGTTGTCTGTAGTATAGACAGGGCCGAACATGATTATCACATTTTCGGTTTTTGTCAGTGTGTTACAGAAATTACTGTCGATAGAAACAGGCATCAGAGATGGTTGTAAGACTACCCTCAATAGAACGTGTTTTTAGTTATTTTTACAAGGGAATATTTTACAAGTATTTTTTTTGCTTTAATGAAAAGTGACCTTAATTTCATTTTAAGGGTAATCTTTCCTTGACTATAAACTATACATCAACTTGGAATAATTACATATTTTTGATTCTTGCAAAAGGACGATGTTAGAATTACAGGAATCGTTTCGACTATCAAATTTGTACCTAGACAGAGAAAAAATAATTTAATCGCATTTATGTATATATATTAAGGAAAGTTGATATTTCATTTTCTTTAGAAAATCAACATTGCATTCAGTCTAACAGTTGGGTGTTTTTGTAATATGTACTGATACCAAAACATAGACTCGTGGCTTGTACCAAATTTTAAGCATTTAATTTAATTTTAATTTTTGAGCATTTAATTCATAGCTTGTACGAATTTTTGAGCATTTAATTTAATTTTAATTTTTGAGCATTTAATTCATAGCTTCTACCAATTTTTGAGCATTTAATTTAATTTTAATTTTTGAGCATTTAATTCATAGCTTGTACGAATTTTTGAGCATTTAATTTAATTCTAATTTTTGAGCATTTAATTCATAGCTTGTACCAATTTTTGAGCATTTAATTTAAAGATAGTATGAAAAAATATACAGAAATACCTATCAAACTGAATTCAAAATTTTAGTATTTCAAGAAAAAATCCAAATAAATTTAATATCTTTTGTATTAGATATATTGAATGCAAAATATAGTCAAATTCTAATTATGTATCACAACAAACAAAATATGCTATTTTATTATTGTATTCGATAAGTAAAAACTAGTAAAAAAATTGTAAATGTTTAAGAAAAGGCGATTCAATGAATAAGATTTTCCCCTCCATTTGATAGATCATAATTTAAAAAAATCAAAACTAGATATAATTGTGTATAACACCATACAAATGCTGCGCACAAATTATAACAGAAAATGTTTGAAATTTGCATTGTTTATTGCAAATCACACTAAAACTACTGTATCGTATAACAACAAATTATAGCTAAATTTTTCAGTATAATTTTCCGTTTGAAGTAAGTAAATATCTTATTTGATGGCAAAATTATTTAGTAATAATGTGTTTGTTCCATGCATATACAGTTTGCAAAGCTTCAGCAAATTATAAATTCTATAATCCTGTGCAATAAGGGTTTTTCTGATCAAGGAAATTAAATTCCAACATTAAGCTTTTGAATCTAACCTTAATTTTTAAACTTGTTTTCTCAAAAAACGGTAACGATTTGGAATAAAATTATTTTTTGTCATTATTTATTATATAAAACACCAACTATCAGACTGAGTGCAATACCACATTTTCCTGCCTTATTGTATACGTATAAATCATAGTCTAGAAACTTGATTCTCAACGAAGGCCTATATGCCCAAAAGTGAGCCTGAAAAATTTGAAAAATGGGCCTGGATTTGGCGCAGGGAAAATAGGTTATCTCTGAGATTGTGGTATAAAATTATGAAAACAGAAATCGCTTTACTTTATTTTTGAAGTCAAATGATTCTGACATTATTTAAATAAAATTTTCGATGTTAGAGAAACGTTGTGCTCATTATTTCAGTATTTTTATGCATTTTACGTGGGTTATAGATATATATAATTATCAAAAATATTATTTTAGTTTTTTGAAAGCCTTATTTTATCTGTATTATATAAGTACATTAATCCAACTTTCCACCATTAGTTATTTATAATTTATTAAACAATTTTTAGCTACATTATTTACATTTTTTACATTATTCGTCATCTTTGTCGCCATATTTATTACCACGTTTCGGGCGTTGTACGCTCCGGCCTTCTTCACGGTGGTTGGAATTTCGCTCACTGGGGTAGACTGTTCTAGTTTCACGTGCCATGGATGTCAGTTATCAGTTATTCCCTGTTAATTTCCCTCTGAAAGTTCTCTACTGTCTTAAGCAGGTATTGAACACACATTCTTTGGGTCCTGTCACTGGATCAAACCAACGCCTTTATCCAATGTGCCATGGATCCTTGTATACGACATCTGTTTATGAATTTCTGATATTATAAACCTAATGTTTTTAGTAACCATTTTTACCAGTGCTCATATTGCAATTTTTGCTGTTATCATTTCGTGTTTTTACTAGAACTCATATTGCAACTTTTATTGTTATTATCGATTTTCTCTGGCACTCCTTATTACTGGTTCCCATATTGTATTCATTGCTATGCTACGTCGGATCAGTAGATTTTTGTGGCCTAGCATATGTGCTGATTCCTTAAGCTTACGAATTTTCCAATGGTGTTCCTTGTCTATGATCTCAACCTGATATCATGAAATAAATGAAATAAATGAAAAACTGGCCACATGAAATAAATGAAAAACTAGTCTAGAAAGCTGTTTAACAGATTGGGCCTCCCGTTTCCTCTTTGTCGAACAGCTGACGAGGTATGAAATTATTCAGATTTCGGCTTTCCTCAGATATACGAGGTTCGATCAAAAAGAATTGAGGCTGTTGCTATGTTAACAGAGCTAAAAACAGGTTCGGTGAAGCCACTTGGCACAGCATGGCCACTAAGTTATAAAGTTCTCTCTTACTTTCTATTTTTCGTTCTTATAAGGGAAGTGTGTAGAGTGTGGTCGTCCCACCACACAATAGAGGTTCGATCACTGATCATGCCTTGTGCAGTAGTTTTTTTGCCAAACACAACATTCCCCACGTCCGACAACTACCATAGAACCCATATCTTGCCGCTTGTGTGTTTTTCATCCTTAAAAATCAAATCTGCCTTGAACGGAACAAGGTGTTAAGACGTCGTAGCTATCCAAGAAAATGCGACAAGGTAGCTGCTCGCTATCCCCCCAAAAAAAAGAGTTTCCGGAACGCTTCCCTCAATGGAAACGACGGTTGGGAAAGTGTGTGGCTTCAGCAGGGGACTACTTCGAAGGAGATTAATTGCCGAATTGCTATGTGTCGTAGTTTTCTATTTACAACATCAATACCGATAATTTTAGATCAGACCTCTTATAAGACTTTTGTTGATTTATACATTTCCTCTAAGATCTAGATATTCAGTGTAGTCACAGTTTAAAAGATGCTTTTTGATAAATGAGAAGAAGAAAGTCCCTATTAATGTGGTCACGTGCTTCCGTTAGTATACAATCAGATGTATAATTTTTCTATTCGCTATTTACGATACTTCTTGGGATTTTTCGATAACAGTTATCAGAAACAATTAGACAGTTAAAAATTTAATCATCGTATTGATTCAATTTCCCACATTTAGACTTGAGCAATCTAATTATATTGACTATGAATACAAAGAATTACAAATAAAAATCATATCCTATATTTTCATATCAGTCGCAAAAACCAACCCAGTTAATTTACCGAACGTTACTTTAGAAATTTACTTAAAACATACTTAGCTAATTTGCTTTTCCAGAAGGCCTCAGATGATGGGTACACGGTGAGTATCAAACACATGAAATCAAATTTGGTAAAAGTTTCAAATTAATGTTTGTAACCGGAGCATTACAAGCTTAGCTTCGCCTGACAAAGTTATCCTATGGGGAACAGATTCATTTCACTGGCGAATGGTCTTCTTGATTAAATTTCAAATCATGGCTCTAAAATATGTGACCAGTGGAGAGATGTCGCATATACAAATGCATAAACCTTTCTTTTTGTGCAGATAAATATATTAGAAGTTAAGAAATAGTCATGTAAGTAGATTCTTTTCCATGTGGGTTAATCTTTAAATAACTATCAACACACAAGACTATATCTTTTTAAGAACTATTTCAACTCTGTACTCTATTTAAATTTAATTAAATCTATTTTGTACTCTACTTATAACTATTGAAATCCATAAAGTTTTTTTTGAAATTATTACTTATTATATACATATAGATACTTACCTGTCACATAGATCCCTCCCTATTCCTGTGGTATCACTGCTACGGCTAGCTTGGACCGGCTATGACCAGCTTGGACCAGCTATGACAAGCCAAGACCAGCTATGACTAGATTAGACCAGCTCTGACCAGCTTGGACAAGCTACGACCAGCTAAAACCAGTTTTGGCCAGCGGCCCGAGTGAAAACACTCTCCCCCACGTTAAAAACTGACCTTGTGTCACAACCTGACTCAGTGGGGTGGTCAAGTAAATCTCCTTACCTTGCACAGATGGTATCACGGCTATGACTACATTAGACGTGCTCTGATAAGCTTGGATAAAGTATGATCAGCTAAGACCAGTTCTTCCTAGCTAAAACCAGTTCTGCCTAGCAAATGCAAGATCTGACCAGTCTGGACAAGCTATGAGCAGCTAAGACTAGCTTAAACGATCTCTGACCAGCTTGGACAAGCTATGACCATCTAAGAACAGTTCTAACTAGCTTAGACGAGCTCTGACTAGCTTGGACAAGCTATGACCAGCTTAGATCAGCGGCCCGAGTCGAAATGCTCGTGTCCCCACGTTAAAAATCGACCTTATGTCACAATTGACTCAGTGGGGCGGGGTCAAGTAAATCGCCTTACTATATATATATAAGTACGCGCGGGTTGTGGTCTTCGTGAGTAGAGAGCAAATTCCCCAGAAGTCTGTTGCGTTCACTTTTGCACAAAAGACCTTGGGAAACGGTAAGGGACAACTCAACACCGTCGACTCATCACCGTCCACTGATCTCCTACGACTGAGAGACGTTGCAACTCAGGAGTAAGACACCTCAACACCAGAAAAACATAACGTTTATATATAAAGGAAACGAAGTAATTTATTAAGGATCAAAACATTAATTATTGAATATTTTTAATTAAGTAAATCGTAAAGTAATTTATTTTTTTAATAAGGAAAATATTTACTAATTAAGGTTTTAATAATTAATAAATTACCTTTATTCGGTTATAAAAAAAATAGTTATATTTTTCTAGTGCTGAATTGTCTCAGTCCTGAGTTTTCTTAGTCCTGAGTTGTCCCAACGCTCATTCGGTGGTATTGAGTTGGCGGTGCTGTGTTGCCATGCACCCCTTGGGAAAAGCATAAATCCGCCTCTTCTTCACACAAGTTATGTATTATATAGTTAGGTAAGCTATAGTCTCTACCTTTGGATGGTAACCAAGCTAAGATAAGGAAAGCATTTAATTCCAGACCGTGGAAAAGGCATTACGTAAACATTGCATTATGTTTCCCAGGAATGCATGACAATTCATCGATAATAAAGAAACACAACGCGGAGTGTCATGACCAAATAGATCCTGAAGGTCATTGCATAAAATATTACTCTACAAAAAAAAATGCAATATAACTCCGTCAGATTGCTACCTATCCATATTTTTAGTTGCAGATATTTGGAAGATTAAATTATAATACCCGATAAATTATAATTAACAATCTCCGATATATTGTTAATAATATTATTATATAATGTTTAAGTAACAATAATACAGTACTATGTTTGACTTGGAAGAAAAAAGTTTTTTATAGCAGAAGATTGGTAAGAGTGAACGTATTTATGCATTATACTGTAGCAAGTATTTAGAAGAATTAACTTAGACACGGTCATAAAATCGAAATCTAATTTAATGCGTGAGAAAAGTGCTTTATATGACTTAATATTATGTGAGGTTAGACATTTGAAATCTGAAGGAGATTGCTGGATATATCTTCAAAGTTAACAAAGTTCAAATTTTATATATATATATATATATATATATATATATATATTGATGTCTGACATAGTTTTAAAAAGCAATAATAAGAAAATAATATCCCCAAATATATACATATATACCCATGTAAACAATCACACCACCATATAAAAATGCGATAGTTTTAACAAGTTTAGCTTAATACGGTAAAACCTCACAGTTAGAGACTAATCTTATATCGTGTAACATCCTCTTGACATACTGATTCCACAGTCAACATAAACGTAACCTTTTCAATTCTAAGTTCAAACGTTATCCACCCTACATTATCCTCATAATATGTACATCTTGTCCTTAACATTATGGCTTACAGCCATATAGGGTAAAATATTGCTTTACGTACGATTACCAAAGTTAAGCAACATCGAGACTAGTCAGTACCTATATGGGTGACCGCTGAAGAATAACAGATGTTGCAAGCCTAGATTTGCGGGTGGTGTAATAGATAATGACTAGGGATTTTTAATTGGAGTGTCGAGTTCCAATCCAGTTAGGTTTGTTATATTCACTTGGGAAAGGTAGGAATCCATTTCTTTTTTTTTTTACTCAGCTATGGGTTACTTAGTAAGGCGTGTATCACTAAACATTATTATCTCCAAAATAAAATTGCTTACAAAATATATTGGTTTCGGCATTAAATAATCCTAAACAGACAAACAAACAAACTAAAAAACACAAAATAATCATTATGATCTTAACCACTTCGATTTTAATTCAAACGTTATCCATCTCTCATATCCTAAAAATATGTAGCACTTTTCTTAACTTGTGTGCTTAACTGCCTCATTTAGTAACCCTCTAAATTGAGTGGCTCTAGAGCCTTTTATTGAAGGAAAAATATATAAATATTGTAAATATAATTGTTAAACTGCTTTCAGATGCATTCGAAAACAGCAACGTGGTTATGAAATAAGACAAATATTCCTCGGACTGGAAATTGGCCTTCATGCAGGCTTGGAATCTACTGACAGAGCAAGTCTTTTTCACGCTGCCCACTACTGCATACAACTAGTATTCCCGAACCCTGATCAAGACAGGAGGCTACATGTGGTCGATATCACTGTGAAATATCTGGGTCATATGGTCCATGTGGGAGGGAATCAGCTGAAACAGTATTTTTTTCCTGAACCGGTCTAGAGAATGTGAGGTTCAGCAACAACAAAGTAATAAAAATATATGGGATTAAAATAAAATGCTTAAATTTAAAAAAAAAATATTTTATTTAGGTTTCTGAGATGAAACACAATAATGAAATTCGATACAATTATGACATTCGAGAAAATCTGCATGAGTAAAATGTACTTTAAAAACAAAATTGAACTTTGGTTGATTGTGAAGCTCTTCATAGACGAGTGATCAAAGCACGATGGATCAAACAGCAGTTTCGCCTGCAAAGGGTGGCTGTCTTTAATAAGTTGTTTTCTCAAATGTGCAGACAGCTAGACGAAATAACATAATGTTTAAAATAAACAGTGCGTAAACGCAAGCAAGGTTATTCACGAAAAAAAAACATTTAAATTAAAAAAAATTCACTAATTCTTCATAATTAAACACGCAAGCAGAAACTAAATATAGCATACCGCAAAATTTTATTTTATCACACACACACACACCCACACACACACATATATATATATATATATATATATATATATATATATATATATATATACAAAACTATATTTTATCATATATATATATATATATATATATATATATATATATATATATATATATATATATATATATGTGTGTGTGTATGTATATGATGAAGTATAGTTTTGGGGTATACTATATTTATGGGTGAAAAGTGCTCAGTATCAGGGATGGAGCGAATGTAAAAATAAAAGTGGACATTAGAGTCAACAACTATAGGTGACAGTCTGGGGTTGGCAGAATGTGTTTAGCATGAAAAAGTCTGTCGCCTCTGGGTATTAACTTCAGTGTCTACACACACACACTGACACACTCATATATATATATATATATATATATATATATATATATATATATATATATATATGTATGTATGTATGTATGTATGTATATATAAATAAAAAAAAAAAAACAGTGAGATATATAATCCGGTATTCTTATAGATATTTTTATTTTTACAAAATAGTGCTCAATGTAAATTTACAGATAATAATATTATAAATTAATTGATTTAAAATAATTAATATATATATATATATATATATATATATATATATATATATATATATATATATATATATATATATATATATATTGTGCGGTGCGTTTTTGTGTGTGTGCGTGATAAAAGTATAGTTTTTCTGTATGTTATATTTATGTGCAAAAGGCACAATATCAAGAATAGCGCGTGTGTTAACATAACAATCAATAACGAGTTGAAAACTGTGTCAGGACAGTGTGTTTAATGAATTGGAACCTATCTTCCTATCCTGCCTGAAGATTGGGTTAAAAAATACAACAAACTTACACCACTTGTCACTGATCTCTGTGTCTGCTTCTTTCTTTCTTTTTTACAATAATGTTTAACATGTAAAAGTTATGGAAGACACTCGAGGTCGATGGTTACAGCGTAAGAGGCAGAGTATATGGTTATATGAGGAGAAGTTAACGGTTAAACTGAGACAAGAATGTATTAAAATTCAAGATATTGAAGTGACATGCTAAAACGGGACTTAAACTTTCCAGTCACTAAGCTCCATCACGAGAAAAAATATTTAAATAAAAGTTTTCTTGAATTTCAGCATCAAAGCTTAGCCCGTACTTAAATGGAACCAGTGGTGGTTGAAAATTCTGGAAAAGGTACGTCTTTGTCTACACATTTAAGTAACAAATATTGTTTGAGCTTACAGCCATATCACGTTGAAAAACTGGCTCTCGGACAACCATCGAAGTTAATCAACGTCAAAACTGGTCAGTAGGTGACGGCTTGGGGAGTAGCAGGTTCTGTAAGGCTGGATGTGTAGGTGGTGTAGAATTGGAATTGGAGATCAGAGAGCCGAGTACCAATTTCAGTCTTGTTTATTATATTCATTATCTAGCCTTTGGGAAAGGTATAAATCCGCTTGTTTTCCTCCCCAGATATGGGTTAATTAGTATGACTTGTATCAATGAAGCATTATTATCTCCTGCAAAATATTCTTATAATCTTAATATATATTCTGGCTTTAAATAACCTGCAAAAGATTGATGAACCGTAAAAGATTATGCGGTCAGTCAATATATCTGTTGATCGCTATTCTGCAAAAGATCTGTTAGGTGAAAATAACTAAAATTTCCGTAATTTTCATTTACTTTCTAAGTTGTGTTATTATTATTATTATTATTATTATTATTATTATTATTAAAGATTTATAGATAGATAGATAGATAGATAGATAGATATTGATATAACTAATATGTCAAAAAATAAGACAACAGATGGAACGCAGTAAGCACGCGGTTCTCAACTAATGACGTCGATTCGACACTGGAATTCAAACCAAGCCTGCTATTGTTGCATCGCTTGCATGTGGGTGTCCACAGCTGGGCCGTAACGGCAATCCCATTGTCTGCAGTTTTTTACCAGGACATTTACAGCCAAACTGCCATTGTGAAAAGTGTCCTCAAAACAAATCCCACGAGCATTTGACAATGGGATATCTCGACAGAAACTTAATGTTCCTCGAAGAAAAAGAGGAAAAAAAAAAGAGCATGCAGAGTAGTGGTGGTAGGTTATCACCAAATATTTAACTAATGACAGTTATCTAATTTACAGATATATATATATGAAGAAATTTTGAAAAAAACAAACAAAAATCCTTAAATGTAGTTAAAATGAAAGAAATGTCGACGTCTGACGTTTCGGTTTAATATTTCTTTCATTTTAACTACATTTAAGGATTTTTGTTTGTTTTTTTTCAAATTTCTTCATTCTGTCGGATTTATATCCATTTACACTTGTTTATATATATATATATATATATATATATATATATATGTGTGTGTGTGTGTGTGTGTGTGTGTGTGTTTTTAAAAATGTGTGCTTGTATTCGTCTATATTAAACTTAATTACTTGAATGAATATATGTATATTACTACAAAATTAATCGATTTATTTCTATTTATATATATATATATATATATATATATAATCGATTTATTTCTATTATATATATATATATATATATATATATATATATATATATATATATATATATATATATATATATATATATATATATAAAAAATATAAAATATGTATGTTATATATATATATATATATATATATATATATATATATATATGGAGAGAGATAGAGGAAGAGATAGCGTGACAATTTTTATATATCTGTGAGATAACGATCTATAAATTTTATGCCCCCAAATTATTGCGGTAGAAATGTATGACAAAATGGAAAAAGATTTTATTTGAACGAGCGGCGCAATATCGAGTCTAGTTCGCTACCTCTTCGTCACCGAGGCCCGTTATTACAGTTGGTATGACGTTTGCCACTCCGAGTTTCAATTCTCGGTAGTGGATGCGCACTGCTGATGATTCCCAAATATAGGACGAAAAGGGCGTCCAGTGCTTTCTGCATTCTGTTGAGTTTTCTATCAGACTCGATGAATTACTTAATTATCTCAAATCCTCCTTAAATTCTATCATATATATATATATATATATATATATATATATATATATATATATATATATATATATATATATATAAATTATATTGATATATGTTTTGTTACAGTGTTACATAGTATAATGTGTAATATATCTAGGGCATTTAGAAAATCTTGTTTTATTACAACAAATAGCAACAACTACATGTCCCATATAGAAAACAAGGTATATAAAAAAGTTAAGAAACCAAATATATATGTCCACAAATCGCGGTAGCTTGTAATCCGTTTTTAAAGAAAATTGCATAAAACAGTGATTGCTGCCCAAATACAAATATATATATATATATATATATATATATATATATATATATATATATATATATACAGCTTCCCTTAAAAGGGTTCTGGTGAAATAAATTATTATAATTGAGCCGTAAAGTGGTCTGTTTTTTTTTAAATAATTAGCTCTGGATTTACATTGAGATCTCAGGATTTCATCCTCCTTGGGTCTACCCATACGGATTACCAAATTTTTCATAACGTATATATATATATATATATATATATATATATATATATATATATATATATATATTTTTAAAAGGCACAAACACTTGAAATTTCATGAGGTTATATTTATTTCGTTAGGCTCTTAAAAAAGACCAAAGTTCATCAGAATTTCAAATCCAAAAGGAAACAGTAAATATTTCTACAGGTTAAGAATTGTTTTTCGTAAAACTGTATATGCGGAAGTGGGTGGGGGGGGAATGGTGTCAAGAAAAACGCGTATGTAAGATTGAGAGAGAGAGAGAGAGAGAGAGAGAGAGAGAGTAGGTGGAAAGACAGTGAATGAAAGACAGGAAAAACGGGTATGTGAGATTGTGGAACGGATGGCAATGTAATCATTCAGTGTGAGGGGGTAATAGACAAAATTTATAAAAAATGAGACTGAGACGAATAGAAGTTATTTACAGTTGAATAAACTGACTTTCGACTTGTTGAACTAATATAAAATATAGATTAAGGAAAACATATTTACATCATATGTGACAGTTAAAGACTATATATATATATATATATATATATATATATATATATATATATATATATATATATATATATATATGTGTGAAGAAAATATACTGAAAAAACAAACAAAAATCCTAATATGCGATTATGCTGTTTTAATGTTTAATGTCAACGTCGGACGTTTCGGTCTAATAGACCATCGTCAGGACATATTCATAAAACATAATTAACATAGACGATATACAATTCAACATGAAAAAGAGGATGGACGTAAAAGCAATAGCAATCCAAACAGATAACAGAAATCTTTTATAAGATCAGCGTTCCGTTTAAATATGATCACGTCGTCGTCACGTGGGTGATGTTGTGAAAACGTATTCCTAAAATTTGAGTATTTTGAATGAAAAACGAAAATAATTTTATTTTGATCTAAAACATATATGTACGTTTGTCGAGCATTAATCTTGCTAGAAAGGGGGAAATATTAAAGAAACCAGGTCTAGTGTTCACCGTGCGTGAGATAGATATTATGCCTGCTTCATAAATCCGCATGAGATTTTTATTATGAAAATATTTAAAAATCTTCACAGAATCAAAATTTATGTCCATCATCTATAAGAGAGATTTTCTCTGGTCCCAAATTAGAGCCTGTGTTAATGTATATATAATAGACCAAACCAGGATATAAGAGAAACCCGGATATAAGAGAATTCTTCTCCGGTCCCGACAACTCTCTTATATCCGAGTTACACTGTATATGGCCTGACGATTGCATATAGCATGAAACAGACTGTCGCCTCTAAATGTTGACTTCTATGTTCACTTTTATATATATATATACATATATATATATATATATATATATATATATATATATATGTCTGTCTGTGTGTGTGCGTGTGTGTGTGTATTGGGGAAAATTCTATGAAAAAAATTACTTGCGACGCGTCTCGTTCTTCAGGATTTCAGAGATCTAAATTTGTCATGTTGTTAGGACTACTCATACACACGGCAGAGGAGTGCTGGGAATTTTAGAATTTGTTTTTTTATTTTTCTTTATTATCAGCCGAATTCATTTAGAGATTTTTTAGCTTTTTCTTTCCATTATTTTGTAAGTAGTTATTCCGCACTGGGATATCAGAAGATCTGCCAGGAAAAAAATTCTAAAATTTCCAGCAGCCCTCTGGAGTGCGCATGTCTCCTCCTACAAACAACAAATTTATTCTGATGTAGTCATGAAGGACGAAACGGATTACAAGTAAACTTTTTCCTCTTCGTCATACAATTTCTAAAATACTCTTCTTGCTATATAAAAATATATATCCTTATCTTATTCATATGTTTACACACACACAGATATATATATGTATATATAATTATTTATTTAAAAAAAAATTATAACATAAATATGTTATAAAATCACTACAAAAATAGCCATTTTGTTTCAATACTCTGAGTGTTTTATCAATTGATGATGTTGAATATAAAATGTTTTACATTCAACATCATCACTTGATAAGACACTGAGAGTGTTGAAACAAAATATTTTTTTTAGTTTTTTATAACATATTTATGTTATAAATTTATTTTAAATAAATAATTATATCTGCTCTACTTTGTATTGAGCACTCTTTTAAGAATAGTATTTGTTGGTTATTAGGATTCATTCCCGTATATACCAATCATATACTTGATATATATATATATATATATATATATATATATATATATATATATATATATATAGCGATGTCAAACTAGTATGAAGCAAAAATGCTGACATTCAATGGGATATTGAGAGAAAAGTCATTTAACGGAAACAGTCGTTACAATTTAGTTCTCGATATAAAATGTGTGCATAGGTGTGCGCGTATACATAAGCGTATGAATACGTACATACGCAGATAAATTCTTCTGATTTTTCTTTAAATTGCAGATGGAATATTCTAAATCATTAATAATAATAAAATATAAATTATGTTACCTCCCTTATATATTCTTAAAAGTTAATTTTTAAACTGACTAAAACCTGGCGCATTTCATGCGCACTTACAAAATAATTCGCAAATATCAATTACATTTATTTTTTTCATTAGACTCCATCCATGAAGATGACCTTGGATGATATTGAATGTACTTGAGAAAATAAGAGAAATTACTAAAAGTACGGCGACTTTCTTAATAAGTTTAATAACAACAGTAAGAAATTGATCCGTGAATTTGAGAGGATTAAATAAAACGAAATAAACATAATATGTCTAGATTATTTAACCAAACATGCTTGAATGAAGATATGCTTTACTTTCAATATAACTCTGCCGTAAATGTTATTTAGAAAAAAATATTTTTCTGTGAAGAGTGCTCCAAATAAAAATCATTTTTGCAACTATGCCCTTCATTAGTGTGTTTTAGTCTATGTGCGAAATTATTCATTGAAGGAAATATGCGTAAATAGTGTAGTACTCTCAACGACTGCTAAGCCTGGGTGATAATAAGAATATTATATCATACACTCACCGGATTATAAAGTAATATGCTGGCCGATCAGCGGGAGTAAGTGAGTCGTAACTTGTTCTCCTGCGATGTGTCTGCTTTGAGAGACTGTTCTAATGGCCTTTGTTGACTTATATTTTTGTGCTATTTAATGGACTCAGGTAGGAATCGAAAAATGAAAAGTAATCTAAAAGAATTCGTACATTTCCAAGGTGGCATGAGTGTACAAACATTTATGGGATTTAATTCATGGGACTTTAATGGAGATTTCCGAAATGTAAGATCCAGAGGAAATCTAGAGGTTAGCGACTCGGAACAAGCTTTGGGTGAGCTGCTATTGAAATCCGGTCGAGGTTGCTACAGGCGCTTTTGAAGATACACTTATATACATTTAGTTGGCTTTGTGCTCTTGAGAATTGTTGCACAGGCTCTCTCTCCACGCACGCACGCACGCACACACACACACACACACACACACACACACACACACACACACACACACACACACACATATATATATATATATATAAAAGATTCCAGTTATCTGTTTGGATTGGTATTGCTTTTATGTCCATCGTCTTTTTCATGTTGAATTGTATATGGTCTATGTTAATTATATTTTATGAATATGTCCTGAAGATGGTCTATTAGACCGAAACGTCCGACGTTGACATTAAACATTAAAACAGTATAATCGCATATTAGGATTTTTGTTTGTTTTTTCAGTATATTTTTCTTCATACTGTCGGATCTATATCCATATATTTGCTTCCATATATATGTACGTATGTATGTATGTATAGCGAAGAATACTGTGACTTACCTCGTAGAACCAAGCGACAGCCCGTCGCGTGTATCCTAAGACGGAAAAGAAAATTACTTCCCCCCCAAAAAAAAAGGGCACGTATTCTGCATGACATACTGAAGACGGAATATTTAGATTAAAAACAAGTCCGTCGCCGAAGTCTCTATAAAAGTATTTTGATGTGCAAAAATGTGGCGTCCTCTTCCAGTTGTCAACGAATGAATAAAAAAATGCTCGGCCGATAAAAGCAGTTGGTGTTCTCGAATCGAAAAATTGATGTATTTTGGCTACCGCATTCGTCGGAGAGTGAGTTATTTTTCTGACTGGTTACGTGCATTGAGATTTTTGAAATAGTACCTGCGAATCGAGTTTTCAGCATTTCTTTCTGCCCCTGATATTTGAGTCTGAACTTACAGTGATTTGTTCTCTGTGTTGTGGAATTAATCTGCCACAAACATTTCCTTTGCTTTCAGAACACTTACAGTATACAGAATATTATTTTCATTATAAGAGATTAAAATAAAAACATTCTGAAATCGCTACAAAATAGCTTTTGTGTTTCATTACTGTGATTGTACATCTTCAGTTATGAGTAATAATTGCCATTCCAAAACAACAAACACTGATAATATCAACAAGTATAATTTTACAAATTCTAACAAATGTCCATTTCAAAACCGATGTCAAGCTGGCTCACTAATCTACCTATTTCTACTATAGTAATTCAACAGTTATATATATATATATATATATATATATATATATATATATATATATATATATATATATATATATATATATATATATAGTTTATGCAAATTTAGGTAATCCGTATGGGTAGACCTGAGGAGGATGATATCCAGAGAGCTCAATGTAAAATTCAGAGCAGATATGTTTGAATAAAAGACAGACCACGTTAAGATTCCATGTAATAAGCTAATAATATAATAATATCTAAATTTTAAAATAATCTACGAAGAAATTAATTTGAAATTCGGTGGAGTTTTGGGTATTTTCTATGAAGCAGTCGATTGGAAAAATCCATAGACAGAATATTGAAAGAGCAATCCAATTTATATTTAGTACTTTTTTCTAAAACTTTTATCTTATAGCTATCTTTAGATATTTATCAAACCTCCCAAATATGCACGTTAACGTAACGCGAACTGACAGCGTCTAAGAATTTGAATGAAACCTGTCGTGTAATTTATTGGGGTTGTTGTAACGTCTTCCTTTAATGTAGTCCTTATCGCTCACCCCTTAACCACCTTTATCTAGAGACGAGACGCGTTAAATTTGAGCAACATCCAGCCGACACACTGGGGTTAAAATAGGAAACTAGAATGATACATATGACACACTCATATCCTCTCTCCTACCTCACTTCCTCACTTCGTTAATTTTACGTATACTTGATGACGTCCGTAAAAAAAACGTGTGAATTTCTTTTCATTTTTCATTTCAGCTTTTGGAAGTAAAATCTGATGATCCAGAACCCTGTTAAAGGGGTTATGGTGAAATAGCTTATTACATGGAATCTTAACGTGGTCTGTCTTTTATTCAAATAAATATATATATATATATATATATATATATATATATATATATATATATATATATATTGTCAGTTTCCAAACTTCATTTAAAACTAGTTGGTATGAGCATATATTATCTTTTAGCCAATAACGCTTACAGAAATATGACATCACTTTCTAAGTATTTTGGGAAGTTAACAGAACACATACGGTAAAATGGAAAATGCTAAAAAAAGCTAGAACCTGTAAATCTTTTAATGAAACTTGTTTCTTACGCTTGCATGAAAAGCTAGAAATTATTCAGTTTGCTGACAAAAAATAATCCCTATTAAGCCAAAGAAGTAAATTAACTATAACTTGCCGACACAGTTTATCTTTTACCTTACAATATAGTTACATTTAAATTAATTAATTACTAAATATAGGTCCCCCCTCTACGAGTAAGTATCTTATTTTGTTGTTTCAACTTTAAAATTGCTATGAATTGCCGTGCAGTTGTATAATTAATATCTTATATATATATTCTACACTTTTAATTTTTGCTACATGTCTCTTTAAGAAACTTCCTGAATCCGAAATTTAAAAAAAAAATCCTGTTGAAATTAACTTTACGTCGGATTATCCTCTTACTGCTCCCCTCAGCGTCCTTTGAACATGTCATATTTGTTTACAATCACGATACATTTGTTGTGCTCATGTTTTCCGCAACTGACCAAGATGACCTGCCTATGTTCCGGTTTTTCATGGCATACAAAAATAACTACCTCCCCTCCACTGTCTGAGGTTAATTTTCTATTTAGAGTATATCTGACACTAAACTGGTTGATCAAGACAAACCCAGAATTCTATTTTTAATTCTGACCTTGTGTTTTATAACTCCTTTTATCTTTTGGAAAAGAGGTAACACTTTGCTTTTGATTTTTTCTAAACCATTTAATCACCAGTTATTTAACATCGCCTGAAGGTTTTAGGTTGTTTTGGTGTCAATCTGAGAACTGAGCAGATGATTCGGAAAGAGTTGGATGAATTTAACGATGATTACTATGGTACGGCAGCTCGAAAAATGACTCTGGTCGTTCTGATAAGAAAAGAAATCCCGAATTTGTTGGTGAGGGCCTCAGACACAATAGTACTACATTAAGTGCCTTGAAGATGTAGTGCTTCCCTGTATCCAGAGCTGGTATGCTAGAAGACCCTATGTCTGGCAACAGGAATCTGCACCATACTCACACGCAGGAGAACACTGTCATAGCTGTCAGAAAATTTCTGCGGACATCAATGCTGATGCGCTCCAGAGCATTCAAGAGATGTATCTCAGTATACATACATACATACATATATATATATATATATATATATATATATATATATATATATATATATATATATATATAAAGTTCATAAGATATGGGCTAAATAACAGGGTATATTTGCTGATCGAGCCGTTTTAAGAATTTATGAAATTGGAAAACATACATATTTCTTATTGCTTCTAACACAAAGTCCTATACAGTAACGTGTCAAAAGTATCAAATAGACATCCACACTTTAACAGAAATTCCACATATATTGAATCGGTTACCAATTCACATAGGGTAATGTTGTTGATAATTGAACCCAGGCAGAATGGTAACATGTGACAGTCCAATGAGATACATTTTCCTGCTGATATCTAGGGTCCGGAAGTGGTGCGGACCTTATGAGGCTATTGACCACTGTTGTCAACAAATGCAACATGGCGGCACCGTAATAGTGTGGGATGTATTCATGTGAAATGGACTGTTTCCGCTCATCCATCTAAACACATTTTAGGGTGGGCTTGAAATTTCATAGGATGACTATGAAGGATTGATTCTAGAGCTGTGAAATATTCCAAGCATTAATTTCAACACTCCTTATTAAAAACAATTGTTTCAATCCAGGTACTGTAATCCGACGGTTCAAAAAGACTTCAGATGTAGCTAGAAGCGAATTTACTTGAAAATGATCAAATTTTAGCATCGTGATCTTAATAAGTACCCGGAGAGAAAGGGTTTCGCCCCAAAGGACATTTATGCTGTTATGGTTTCAAATCTAAAGTGCAACTCGTATATGCAATCCCTCGTTATAGATGAGGGAAAGATGGCCAGTTCCTTTACTACACCGGTAAGTATCTGACTATAACTGCTGTACGCTACCTGTGCAAAAGACAGATCGAGACAAAAATGGATGGTACTCTACCTTTATGAACAGTTCAAAAGTGAGCAGCTCAATTTAGGAAGGGAACAGAGAGACTTGAAGTTGACCCAAGATCAGGACGTCCTGATGTCGCCACCCCCAAGAAAGAAAGAAAAAACAAACTTTGATCGTGTTCAACATATAGTAATGGAAGACAGGAGATTGATTATAAATCAAATAGTGTTATTAGCATATTGCGTGAGAGAATTGCACAATGAACCTGATATGACGAAGCTTTCTGATCCGTATGTTCCACATCTTTTGACTCCTGATCAAAAGCGCACAGGCTGATTATATCACGGGAAAATATGACGTTGAGGCGGATCCAACTAACTTCTTAGAACGTTTCCTAACCCATGATGAGTGTTGAGTTCATCATTTTCAGCCAGAGGGGAAAAAAAACTCAATACGGTGGAAACCCCTCCTCACCTGTTCCAAAGACGACCAATGTCATTTCCTCTGCGGGGAACGTGATGACCAGTATTTTAGCATTTATAATGCTTTGTGCTTATTTAATATCTTCAAAAAGGTTACACCATCAATGTAGAGTGCTAAATTGTTATGGCAATTCTTTTTTCTTTTTTATATGCTGTAGGTGATCATGGCCCTCTACTTCCCTTTCTTCCTTGTGACTCTCAACAGGTTTTTGTGTTTCTGCCAATCCCGCCATACCACGCTCCGCCATAACACACTCTGCCATTTACCTGCCCAAGCCCGCTACGTATGTCATGCGTTGCTTTCTCCTGTCTCTTTTCCCGTCTATTCGTCCCGTGAGTAACAGATTCTCCAGGCCCTCCTTTCTCATCACCTCTCCCAGAAATTTCATCTGCCTCATATGTTAAGCATAAGTTTTCTCCTTGTTTGCTTCCTTTCCAAGACTTCATCGTCGCTCACATGCTCGGTCCGTGATATCCACAGCATCCTTCTGTAGAAGCACATCTCCGCCGCCTTGAGTCTCTCCTTCATCCTTGAAGATACCGTCCAACATTCGCTGCCGTAGGAGGACAGATGTCAAGTAGCAGTTCAATACTCTTTTCTTTGTCACCATAGAAATCCTCCTGTTTCGCAGTAATCTTCTGGCATGCATCCTTGGCCATCTCAATCCGTCTTCGGATCTCACCGTCGCATCTACCTGTCCTTCCCAGATACTTAAACTTCCGCACATGCTTGATTTTAGTGTCCCCGACCTGTAAATCGCATTTCCGTCTCATCCTTTTACTGATGACCATGCATTCTGTCTTCTTGTAGTTTATGCTTAGTCCTTTCTTCTCGCTCTTCCTGGCTACGGAAAGCTATAAGGATAAACGATCTGGAAAAGCTGACGGTAGCCGACTTGTTTCATCAAGACAATGCACACAAGAACTTGGTCTCAATGGCTGATTAGCGTGACTGTGATTTTGAACTGATCAACTTCCTTATTCTATCAGAATAATGATAACATCATATGCGATGTTGATTATACGGTCAGGACTGAGAACCTTCTTTGAACAGTCAGATATCAGTTTATCTAGAAAGAAACAGTACAGTTATCAATAAGAGTTGAAATTAATGCAGCAGCTAGCACTAGCATCACTCCTTCATAGTCAACCTATGAACTTTTCAGTCTATTCTCGTATAAAGCGCAAATTTCACTAATCTTTGTATTCAGAATTGTTGGTTTTACGCTATAAAGCAATGCCTACAGCCGAAATAGCAAACAGGAAGCCTACGAGAAATTTTCATGAGCAATATTTTATTCACTGTTTAAGACATTTATCACTAGCCCCGTCCATATATTTCCAGTAGCGCTATAGCGTTGGAGCCATGCAACAAGAGCAAACAGACATTAAAACAGGGTCTGTTCCAGTCCCTCTCCAGAGATAGGAAAACAACTTAACTTCCCAACTTTCGCGTAATTATTCAGCAGTTAACTGACTAGAGTCCTAGATATGACGATAAATTACATCTGGCAGCAAAGCCTTTCATCGGGAGATTGGAGGTTTTGAGGAGTGTCTAACTACCTCCTTACTGCTGTTGTTCCCAGATCCGTCCTGATTCGGAGTGGTAGAACCAGTTAGGTTCCTAGCTATGGGGAAACAGTGAATCCCCCTCTAAAAAATAAAAAAAAACTACGAAATTTTAAAAATACATTTTTATAGTAAAAATACCGGCAATACGTTTTTATATAAAAAAAATTCCAGCAACACATTTTATTTGTATTTGAAGGCATACAATTCCGTTTAAAATATATTTAGTTGAAGGCATATAATTGTGTTCAAAATATTTAGATTTCGACATTAAACAACCCATAGAGTTTTATAAGCCCCTAAACAAAATCATCCAGCTATCCAACATGACAAGAAAAGATAAATGTACTTCTGTCTTGCTGCACCTCTTCCTCAGCACTTAACGACCCTTTTCTGTCTTTGGGTTTGAGGTTGCTGGCATAGAAAGATAGAAAGAATATAACGGTAAAGTTGTAGAAGTTTAAAAAAATTTGGACAGCAAGTATGAGTACTCTGTCAGAGCAGAAAAGTAGATCTTATCAGAAGAAGGTCAGTGAATAAGTTCATCACTCAGCATAAATATGAAAGAAAAGAACTTATATCATCGGTTTTCGCCAACACGAACTCTCAGACAGGTGCTTCCGTGCTGTTCAGCAGTCTGTGAAAAGCAACCAAAGAGAGAAGTCTTCCGAATTAGCAGCTGCTCTCGACGTGAGACACAGAATAGATTTGCGGTGTCTTTATGGATTTGGCTATAATTATTGGGGCGTTAAATGCAAGTATTTGCTCACATTCGTCAATATTAAGAACAGAAAAGAATGGTTTAATAGTATGTCGAAGAAAAATCCAAACATTTGGTAAGGTGTAATCTTACCATCGTTTTTCGGAATACTCTGCCAGTAGACGCAAATGGCTTTGGGGAAAGGCGAATCAAGAGATTTTTCAAGAACTGCCTGCAGTCAACACTCAAACACTGTAGTATTTCGATAATGCTCTAGGGAAAGATTTGGAGAAACGGTTGCTCAAAATTTGCAGCATACACTAGCAACATTAATATTACAAAATATATTTCACGACTTCATGAAGAATTTCTCCAGTCATCGGAATGACAAGGGGGCAATATATTTCATCCAAGACAGCGCTCCATGCACTGTTGCAAGTAAATAGAACGTAGTGGACTTCGCGTTCTACCAGGGGTAAGTCATTTACCATACAAGGATCCTATTGAACATGCCTGGGCCTTATCAGACAGATCATCGAGTAAGAAACGGGCGATAAATTGCTTCAAATTCTGAATTCAGCCTGAGCAGTAATTGCCTAGTAAATGATTGTAGAGTTTGTCACGACTATACTTGACAAACTGAAGGCATTCTAAGACGCTAAGAGAGCATCGATTTTGTATTGAGCAACCCAGGAAATTCTGTCTGTCTCAAGGCAATTCTTCCAAAAAGGGACCCTTGCCTTGAACGCCATTTGGGATAAGATCACCTCAAACCTAAAGAGGAACTCGTAAATACGACCCCTCTTTAAAGATGATGAAAAGGTGCCCGCTTCGCTTTAGTACACCAGTAACTACTACTGTCTGAAACAGTTTTGACTTCAATTTCCAGTCTTGATAGTGTCCACAAAGTACTCTTGTCCATGCGGAATACTTTTCACACACACAAAATAATTCAAGCCTATCGCTTCTCTATCGCTATATCCATGGAAAAAGTTGAAACGATCTATGTTCTTTAGATTCATCAACTCCAGCCCTCCATGCTAAGACACGCAATATGAAGTCGAGAACATTTTTTCCAATTTTCTTTCATGTTCTTCAACGGGTGTATTCATTAAGCAGAAAAATTGCCCAAAACTATTTTGTTGATTATCCTTCGTTTCAAAATTTGGTGAGAGTTTATTTACATTTCACCCACGCATATATATATATATATATATATATATATATATATATATATATATATATATATATATATATATATATTAAGACATTTTTATTTTTACATTCTTTTTATAGATAAAAATACTTTAAGTAAATGGTCTGTTTATAATAAACAACATTTACCGGCCTGAATGCCCGAGAAATTTTCACAAAAAATATTAGTCCTCCGACAGGATTCGAACCTGTATCCTATAAGGAACCGTCATTTAGCTTGACGTGCCTTTACCGATTTGGCCACAGAGGAGCGTTCGGTTACATTTGATACGCCATGAGCAGATATGAATGTATGTGAGAGATTCATGGAATATTGAAGTTTAAATACAGTAAATTCAAACTTTCTAACCGAACGCTCCTCTGGGGCTCTTTGAACATCAAGGCTGAAAATGGAGTCAAGCAGGAAGATCTTATGGCTCCTACAGTGTTCTTTTTTTAATCTAATTTTCAATTGTACTGCTTGAGGCTTATGGGGTCTGCCAAGATAGTATTATGATAAGATACAGGTCAACAGGCAAGTTTCTCTACATCCGTAGGTTTGCAGCAAAAACAAAAGTATTTTTTAGTTTAGTGCGCGACCTTCTCTATGCCAATGACTTTGACATGGTCGCACACACAATTCAGCAAGCAGAGGAGTTCAGGGATCGACTTTCAGGGTAATGTAAGGCTTTTGGACTGTCAATTTATGTTCATGGTAGTCGACTTGGGGTAGTAGACAAATTTGTATACCTTGGTAGCACCCTAAACCGCCACTGCTCCCTTGATGGATTAAGAAGGCCTCCGATGCATTTGCAACACTCAAGTTCCGTGTCTGGAGTCAGAAAGGCATAAAAAAGCAGAGAAGAATTAAAATATATAAATGCTCGGCTATACTCATGTGAGACATGGGTAGTCTATCGCAGATATCTGAAGATACTGGAACTTTTTTCATCAACGATGCCTTCTGTCTGTGCTTGGAATCCATTGCATGTCTCACACCCCTGATACTGTTGTTCTACAAAGAGCCAATTCACTCTCTGTGGAAGCAATTATACACAAATAGAAATTGCGATGAACAGGCCTTGTTATTGGCATGGCAGATGATAGAATGCAAAAACAATTAATATATGAAGAATTGGAAATGGGAAAAATACCGAAGCACACGCCAAAACTTCATTACAATGATTGCCTTAAAGAGTCACTATACAAGTGCAACATTAGTCTCGAAAACTGGGAGGCTCTGGCTGAAGTCCGGGTTTCTTGAAGAGGTGGTATTGCTGATGGCAAGATATTCCATAAGGCATCACAAAAATATGCAGAACTGAAGAGAGTTCAAAAGGGATCCCTGAATTACGATGAGGTGCCAACCTGGCCATGTGCCCAACGCAGTCGGATATGTGTGTCTAAGGCAGGACTGTTCAGTCAACAAAAATCACACCAACAGTCTGTTGCATATGATGATTTCATATTGGCATGCTTCGAAATCCCGACCTGCTCTAGAGAGTGCATGTCCAGGTCCTGATTGACAAGGCATATAAAAAGACACATTGGAAGTGATGATATTCAAAGCCAACTTACACCACCTGTGAAGATTCGAAATGTCATATATGTAACAAGAAATGCAGATCGCTGGATGGCTTTATGAGCCACTGTCGTTCACACAACAAACGAATGGAGTGCTGTGGAAGAGAGCTTAACTGATGGACTGTACATATCGGTGATGTTTATACTCGCATTGTAAGACGAAACTATCTATCTATCTATCTATCTATCTATATATATATATATATATATATATATATATATATATATATATATATATATAGTACATAGGAGTAATGGATAGCGGCTCCGAGAGCCAAGTTCGAATTCAAGTCGAATCCCATTACATTCACTTACGTGCTAATAACCTGGAAAAAGATATGAATCCTCTTCTCCTGTGGGTAAATAGCAGGGAAGTCTGAGTTCTATAGCTTTGGATGGCAACTGGTCTAGGAGAAGGCAACTCTGAATTCAAAACCTGAAGCAGGTCTCTATTCGGATCTTCAAAAGATGTGGTTCGTTATCTACAATACCTTCACCACTATAATCAAATCATATGTGCGAATACGACGAAAGACTCCAGAATTGTAATATATACGTACATATATACATATATATATATACTCGACTCCCCGTCAAATTCGACGTATGAGGGTCAAACAGATCAGTTCCCAGGAAACCGACAGCCCGACAACAGCACGTGAGAATTGAATATATATATATATATATATATATATATATATATATATATATATATATATATATATATATATAGTTTTTAGACATGCTAGCCTATAAAATATCACACAGTATTATATATTTAAAAACCTGCACCAATTTTAATTGCATAAGGAAAGTCACTCAGCCGTATAAATGCAAAAAAATGCAACCTGTCTATGCGTACATCAATGCCAACCACGAACTCGTCTTTTGCCTATCGCATCACCAAAATATGGAAGAAAAAAGTTTGCAGTAATTTAAAATGGCGCAGATAGACACAGACATTTCTGTAGATTTTTTTCCATTCTTACTTATTCGTTTCTTTTTCTATCTAGCTTTCTTTATATTTTCTTTTCTTTATTTTTCTTTCATTTTTCTTTTTAACTGTTTTTCAGATTCCTCACTTTTTCCATTTCTCTTGCTTTTTTATTGTCGCTTTTGTATTTATATTCACTTATCTTTTTGCAAGTTCACCCTTCTTTCATCTTTCTTCATAGCTTTCCATATCTTTCTTTGCTTTCCATTTCCCTTCTCTATTTTTCTGCCCTTCCTTATATTGTAACATCTATTTTATTTCTCTCTCACATTTTTTTTTATTTCCTCTATTGCTTTAATATGCTTTCTCCCTTTTTTTTCTCATTTTCTCTCAGATTTTCGATCACTCTTTTCCCTTCCATCTGACTTCATTAAGTTTAACTCTATCTTTATTTTTTAACTTCTCCCTCTTAACTTGCAAACGCTCTTCAATTTTTCACTCTCGATTTCACTCCTTTTCTTAAGTTTCACTCTCTCTTTCAATTCTTGTTATCACTTTCTCTCAATTCTTATAAATTCTTTCTTTTATTGCTCTCTCTCTCTCTCTTTCTTTTTTCTCTATCACTTTTTTTTTTTATCCCGCCTATTATTTTAAAGTTTCTCTCTCTCTTCGTGCAATTTCCCTCTTTTGCATTTTTCATTTTGTTTTTCTTGACTTCTTTATCGTATCTCTTTTTATGGCTCTCTCTCTCTCTCTCTCTCTCTCTCTCTCAATCTATCATTATCTCATATTTCTCTCTTTTTCTATAAGTTTTATCTGCAGGTTCATTTTTCTCTCTTTTTCTATTTTTCATTCGCTTTCATTTCTCTCTCTCTCTCTCTCTCTCTCTCTCTCTCTCTCTGTTTTATTTCCCTTATTACTCATAATCTCTTTGTCACTCACTATATATCTTCCATGTTTTTCTCTCGCTTTCTTTCATTTCTCTCTTTCCTCTCTTTCTTTTCTTGCTTTCTCCTTTTTTCCCCCGTCTCTCTTTTTCATGCTTCTCTCTTTCTATCATTCTTCTATCTTTCTTTTATTACACTCGCTTGCATTAGCTTATCACTTTCAGTTTATTTTTCTCTCTAATTTCAGAATTAATTTCATTTCTCGCCCCGTCTTTCTCGTTCTCTTTGTAATTTCATTCTCTTTCATTGTTTCTCTCTTTGTCTTTTTTCTCTCTTCCCTATCTTTCTTCAGTTTCAGTCGTTCTCCTTCATTTTTCTCCTTTGCTTTTAGTCATTTCTTTCTCATCTCTTTTTATTTCATTTTCCCTCTCTTTCAATTCATTTATCTCTCTGTTTTTTTTTCTTGTATTATCTTCATCGTTTCCCTCTCTTTCTTTCTTTAAACTTTATCCCTATTTTATTCTTATCTTTCGTTCTCTGTCATTTCTCTCTCTCTCTTTTTCATCGCTCTTTTCCTGTCTCAGTATTTTCTATTTAATTTTCCTATTATTTTCATTTTCCTGCCGTTAACGAATTTCTCCGTCTTTCACTTGTCTCTCTCCCTTTTTATAACATTTCTCCTTATGCTCACTTATATTCTTTCTCCTATTCTATCTCTCTCTCTCTCATTGTTTCCTTTCTATAATATTTATTTTCCCTAATATATCCTTTTTACATATATTTTCGAATTTCGCCATGTTTTACTTGTCTCGCTCAATCTTTGATATTTCTCGCACTTCTCTCTTTATTTTTTTTTTTTTGCTATCTCATTTTCATTGTTCTCTTTCCCTTACGTACATTTTTTTCCATTTTATTTTTTCTCTCTTTTGCCAATTTCACTCTCTTTCCGTTCCCACTGTCGATTTTATTCATTTCTCTCTCTCTCTTACTCTCTCTCTCTCCCTATCTCTCTCTCTCACTCTCTCTCTCATTCGTTCTTTGCTCTTTTTATTTTTACTCTATTTCAGATTTCTAATCTCTTTCTATCTTTCTCTCATTCTCTCTTTACGGGAATGTCCTCACTTTTATTTTTCCTCAGTTTGCTTCTCATTTTTTAGATTCATCCTTTTCCCTTAACAAACAATCTTCCGTTTCCTTTTCACTTTTCTTTCCTTATTTCTTTCCTGTTAGTTTTTTTTTTTAATCTCCCACGCCATTCTTCTTTTCTTATTTCTTTTCGTTTCCTCAATAAGCTTCCACCTTTTGATCGTTCCGGCATCACGGGCCGCTCTTTCAGTCGAGCAGACAGATAACAGACCGATTCATCTTCAACAATAAGAACGACACAGTTACATTATACAAAAGAAAATGTCAATAATAATGATAATAAAGACGACAACAACAATAACAATAATAATAATAATAATAATAATAATAATAATAATAATAATAATAATAATCAGTATATTAATAATAATAATAATAAAAAGAAGAACATGAAGAAGAAAAAGCAGGAAAACATATGCATGGATATGCAAAATAAATCTACAAGATATGTCTATGTTCAAAAAAACACTCACGAAATTACAAATTCACACATGTGTATACAATGGAAACGTGTATATATGTATATTTGTGAAAATTATCTATGTCTCTCTTCTGTATCTCTGTCTCGCTCTCTCTCTCTCTCTCTCTCTCTCTCTATATATATATATATATATATATATATATATATATATATAAGGACGACAGACAAGGTAATACGATTAAGTTTTTATTTAATTTTTGTTGTGTTCGAACAAGTGTTTTCTTTTCTGGACACAGAGTGTGTAGAAAATGTACAAACATTCCTCGTTTATGTTCTATATTCTGAGCGCTTTCGTCTATACTTTTAGCCATTATCAAGATTGATATTATTTTTTAATGTTAACTTGATGTATGGGTGGTCTAGATATATACACACAACCCAAATCTGGTTAAATATAAATAAGTGCCCTTTTTTAATTAAACAACGCATTATTTTTCGAGGTTTTTATCATATATTTCCGATTATGAACCTGAAATAAAGAAAATAATAAGAAAGATCGGAAAATTAAATGCAAAAATAATTAACAAGGAATTTTCTTTGGAACTTAACGAATCTTATTGCGTCACTAACCCACAAAAATAGAATGTTTGACACTGAAAATGTTTAACATTGAAAAACAGAAGAATAATTAATTCCTTTTAATAATATGTGGAAATATCCACTCTTTGACTGATGAAGGTCACGAGACCGGAAACCCATGTAGCAAAATTAGGGAAAATAGCATAATATATTTTTTTGCAAAAACACTCATTACAACCAAAAACGTTTGCCGTTTCTCTCTTCTTTTTCATATACA